>JAWPHD010006477.1:0-127500 GCA_037043455.1 Cyrtodaria siliqua
CCTCTCACCCCGCTCCCCCCACCCAAAACCCCCACTTGAATTTTTTTTTTTTATATATTTCTGTGTTGCTTTTGTCAATTCTTACACATATATGTTGCCCCCTCCCCGCCCCCTCTCCTGGGTTACAGGAACCAAAATTGCTTATGCAGCTCTTAAGATAATGCTATAAGGAAGCCCATGAACAAATTTGGTTGTACTAGGATAAGAAATATAAGAGATATAGACTTGTAAACACAGCTTACACGCAAACCTTGATGTGGGACGCCGACACCAACGCCGACGCCGATGTCGGGGTGATTACATAAGCTCTCTTATTCTTCTAATAGTTGAGCTAAAAAGGTTAAGGTCACATATGAAGGGCAAATACTTAAACAAAAAATATACTGTACTGTATAATCACTATTTTGAGGATCAATGTGGTATTAAAAACCGTTCCAATGCGGTAGCCCTATTGTCAACCCTTTTGTGTTTGTGATGTCGTTTGCATTTAATATTACTTTTGCCTTCTTGTTTGTCTGTTTGCGTGTTTGTTTCTGTGTTTTGTGGTTGACTGTCCTCCTTGAATGCTACTTTCCCTGTCCGATCTTTTTATATTTCTAATAACTTCCATGTAAATTAAGTGCTACAGAATGCAACTCAATTCAGTTTTAAATGCCAAATTATGTCACCACCAGGGTGTTTTAATATGGTAATACATGCATATTTTATGTAATAATTGTCTAATATCTGTAAAATATTTCTTTTGCAGGTAGATGTAGCAGTCAAATGAAATACTGAAATTTCGTGTAAAGAAAATAAAATAAAACGTAAAAAAATAATTGATTTGTTGTTTTGCAAAGTCATGTTAATAAATTATTAAATTAAAAAAACAACTTAATACTATGCATTTCACATTAAATCTACATAGACTCTGATGATTTTTTTTTATTTATTTTACATTGATAGTAGCGAAAGCTCTCTCAATCACTCTTGATGTCTTTCTGGGTAGAACCAGAACTAAACATTGCAGATAAAGTGGCTTGCTCAGGGACACAACACATTATGGTCATGCTGGGGATCGTATCCTTGACGTTTCGATTCAAGGTCCAGCACTCGACCAATAGGCCACAGTACTCCACAAAGCTACGATATACAGGACTGCCCGTTTTACGTCCCCTTCTGACTGATAAGGATAACGAAGGAATGTTCTCCCCAACATCCGCGAAGCACAGTGGTGCAGATTTGACTTAACCAATGAACCCATGCTGGGGTATAATGATTGTAAAATAAAGGTCCACTTGAAATGAGTACTAACGTGAATTTCACATGAGTACTGTGAATTGAAATGAGTACTAACGTGAATTTCACATGAACTGAAATGAGTACTTATGTGAATTTCATGTGAATTGAAATGATTACTATGTGAATTTCACGTGTATTAAAATGAGTACTAACGTGAATTTGACGTGAATTGAAATGAGTAATAACGTGAATTTCACGTGAAATTTTTAACGTTAATTTCACGTGAAATGAGCACTAACGTGAATTTCACATGAATTTAACGTTATTTCACGTTAAATTAACATGAATTTCACGTTAATTTTTTAACGTTAAATTCACGTTGTTGCTCGTTTCATGTGAAATTCACGTTAAAAATTCATGTGAATTTCACGTTATTTTAACGTTATTTAACGTTAAGATATTTTGGTAGTGTACCCTCCCTTTATAAGAAAACATGAAATGTGCTGATAAAACACATAACATGAGTCAAAGATCGCTTAAAGATATAAAATTCTTAAAATTGGTATGAAATAATAGAAAAAAAACATAAAAATTTGATATGGATAATCTTAAATTACCTCCCTTTAAATTGAATATTGTTTGAAATTCAAGTAACTGTAATTCAGCGTTAACATTAAATATTTCGGAAATTTCTTTTGCAAACGCATTTGTAGTGGTAATGCTAGTAAAACATGGTGTCAAAATAATTTTAACTGGCATATTTTAGAATTAGGAACATCGAAAGCTTCACTAATTCGAAGTACTTAATAAAATCCTATATACCCAGTTGACTTATTTCTCAGAAAACACATTGACTTAAAAGTTTTAAAATATGTTCATGCAATCAAAGCAGACGATTTACACTCGTTATTTAGCAGTTTAATTGTGTCTCTAATCAATCTCAAAATACTCAAAACAATGAGAATATTATTGACAAATTTTTAGGTAGGTACTTAGCAATTTGGTTTAGTGTATATAACTATTATATGCAACCTCGCTTAAATGATATTGGTCTATACTCTCTCCGCGGCGAATTGATGCTTTGCATCTTCATTTTATGAAGCTGTTTACATTAGCTTAATTAAGTTTAATTGGCATACATTACAGTTATCTTTGCACGTCATGTAGCATTATAAAAACATCGTGGGTGCTTTTATCCTATACCAGGAAGCAGACATGTGTTTCCAATTATCACGAATATTGATGTTTACTTATAGAAATTGCGATTATGGTAAACAAATTAAAATATTTTAATAACCATAAGACGATTACGTTCGCTTAAAGTGAGAACATGAAATAATCATATAATTGTTGTACATTACATTTCTGCCTGTGATTCCGAGGGAATTAAAAGTTGTAATCCCCTTGGGGAAATAAATCCCTAGGGAAATTATAAGAGTTGTGACAGTTGTGGTGTATTCTTGCGCGAAGTTCCAAAGTAAGGCAAAGTAGATCCCTAGTGAATCCAGAAATATGTATTGAATTAAAGGCACATTCTTGTAAATAAATGTAATAACACTGTTTTCGTATTACGGGATATAATTCCCTCGCCTCTATATATCTCTTTACAGAGATGCACATCTGTTCAACTGAAACCTTATCATCATATGTTACAGCACTAAGTTGGTACTAAACTTGATATCTTCGTTTCAATGTAAACTAAATTAATTTCGAAACATTAACTACTGTTTCTTCGACATGGACAGTATATTTCGAGCGTCGTGGAGTGTGTGGTCCAGTGGTAAAGCGTCGGACTCCAGATCGAGAGGTCGTGTGTTCGATCCTCGCCGTGGTTATGTTATTAGCTCGGAGCAAGAACATTAGTCCATATTGCTTAGTACTGGTTCTATCTTGGAAGCCATCGAGAGTGGTTAATATAAGTTGCAGGAACTTGATTCGCAATCGATGTACATCAAACTGATGCGCAATTTGCAGCAGCAAAATTAATGAAGACAAAATATGTCTTTTATTTTATTTAGGAAGCTAATATTGTGTCTGTTTCTAATTTGCGCAGTTATTAATTCTCGTAATAGGGTGATTCGGTATATAAAGATTTTTCTGGAATTATCATGAAATAGTGTTATTTTGGCCAGTTTATATAATTCAGGAGGAAAAGAAGGCAGAGAAAACTTATGTTGTAATTTAAAATAAAATATACGCATGACGGGTATTCGGGTCTTTGAAAAAAAGACATGGGGGGAGTGGGGAGGGAGGTGTGGGGGGGGGGGGGGGGGAGAGAATTTCTATAGGTAACTGTAAATCACTGTTAGCCATACAATTTCATGAGCAAAGTGTGATATTCAATTATACAACATTCTTTAATGTGTTAAAATGTGTACTGGTCACAAATGTATTTATTGGGTGGGCCTCATAATCTGAAGAAAATTGAATATCACACTTTGCTCATGAAATTGTATGGCTAACAGTGATTTACAGTTACCTATAATTTATTGTGTTGTGCTGTGATTTTTGGTCTAAAGACAATTAAGAAATACCAGATAAGTTTTGTATTCAAAAGCTAAATTATAAACACATATTTTTTCATTAAAGTAAATTACAAAGTGTTGTTAAGCTATTCTTACCCTCAATATAGCAATGCTATACAAATAAAAAAAACTAAGAGTGGGCTTCAATTTATATACCTGAGCTGATCAGCCATGAAGCGTGCTGGCTGTAAATATTCAAGCTTCCCATGCTTTTTCACTGACCAAGTAGCGTTGGGAAATGTGTCGTTAATGGGGCCTTTACACAGGATGGCGCGACCTTTGTGCCACCCGTGTGCGACCATAAAATGTGCCAGGTCGTCGTTGGAGGCTCAAAGGAGGCAGAATGGTTGCCTAGGTTGTTCAAAGGATGTACACAGGAGGTTCAGACATCGCCATGGACGCCATGGTCGCCGTGAATTTTTGAACATGTTCAAAACAGTCGCACAAAGGTCGCCGAGGAGGTTGGTTGCTCAAAGGTGGCTCAAAGGAGGCAGAAGGGAGGCACAAGCATTACCGTGGTTGCATAATGGAGGCACAGTTGTCGCACAATAGTCGCCAGGTAATAGATGCGTTCTGCTGCAAATGTGTTTGGCTGAATGGTCGTCCAGTGATCGCCGTTAGTTGCCGTTGGTCGCCGATGATGGCACAGAGGAGGCACAGAGGAGGCTCGATGGTTGCCCAAACATTGCTCGCCTATGTAGCCTATAATCGCGTTGGTTGCCGTAGGTTGCACAGGGGAAGCACAGGGGAGGCAGTCAGGTGGCTCAGTGAACGCACCGGTCGTTCGTAGATCGCCATGAAAATGCCCGAAAATTGTATTTTTGGTGGTTCAAGGGAGGCACAAGGATCGCTGGAGCAGTTACATAGAAACATGATTTTCTGTGTTTAGGCGACCATTGAGCGTCCTGGTCATTTTTTGGTCGCTCAAAGGTGGCACAAAGGTTGCAGCCCTGTGTAAAGGGGCCTTAAGCGATTTAATTAAATCTTATCAATACATACTATCTTTATAATAGTACGCTATATTCGGAGTAGGCCATAATGACAAATGCGAAAATGTTAAACTGTTTTCTTCATATGATTGGTTAAGCAGTCTGATATTGTGAGCGCTTCCGTGGCCGGGATAGTAAAGACAACACCTCTAAAACTGTCTCGCCCCTCACCGCTGCGGGTTGGAATCCAGCCCCTCACCGCTGAGGGTTCCCCTCACCGATGCGGGTTGGAATCCAGCCCCTCACCGCTGTGGGTTGGAATCCAGCCCATCACCGCTGAGGGTTGAAATCCAGCCATTTACCGCTGCGGGTTGGAATCCAGCCCCTCACCGCTGCGGGTTGGAATCCAGACCCTCACCGCTGCAGGTTGGAATCCAGTCCCTCACCGATGCGGGTTGGAATCCAGCCACTCACCGCTGCGGGTTGGAATCCCACTGGGAGGTGTACAGTACTGGTTCTACCTAGGAAAATGGAGTGGTCTGCCTCTACCCCGAAAAATCGACCATCATATATGACATTACATGTGCTAAAAGTGGCAAAAAAACACAATTCAAACATACAAAAACTAATTAATATCGAGTTAATGGTGTCAGCATAATAAACATGTGACGGTATGCCGATAATGTTTAAGATACGTTAAACGTCCCTTATATTTGGTGTTTTTTAAGACAAATCTGGAACAGTACCATGGTGAACAGGATGCAAAGCATATTTCTGGCAGATATGCAATACGAGTTGTTTGAAGTTAATAGTTATAAGGATGTTGTGTCGTTATGTTTTGCAAGGTTATCGCTGTTATCGATCACTTATCAGTTGTGTTTATTACCGCTGCGTTGCACTTTATACAATATATGCCCATCATTGAGGTACGAGGTGGGTTCAATATATTCTGTCACTGGTATTCGGACTTAACAGATACTGGAAATATAAAAATACTTCTTATTACAATCCGTCAAAGTATTCCCCCTGTACAGATACACACCTTCGGAGTCGCGCTATCCATGACGTAAACGCAGCAAAGTAGTCTCCCCTTGGTATACTGTTGAGACACTGAAATATTCCGGCACCAAGGGCACTTCTGGAAGCATAGCGTCTACCAGAGAGGTTTTTCTTCAGCAAAGGGAATAGGAAAAAGTCACAGGGACTAAGTTCGGGACAATAAGGTGGGTGTTCAAGCTGTACCCATTTTTTCTTGCTCCAAGAAAGACTGCACAATTTTAGCTTTGTGAGCTGAGGAATTGTCATGAATCAGCTGGATGCCATTCAAAACTTTACTTGGGCGTTTTTTCTTGTAATTATTTTTGACTGCTTTGAGAACTTTGTCCTTGTAAAATCTGGCCGTGATGGTTTTTCCCTGTTTGCATGGAATTTGTACCACAGGGCCACTGGAATTAAAGAAAATTGCATACAACACCTTTTTAGCGCTTTTTGTTCGTTTTGTAATAACCGGTCTTGCCTGATTTTTACCCAACCATTGTTTATTGTTTATCCGCCGCTGGGACTCAAAATAGTACACCACGTTTCATCTCCAGTGAGCAACTCAGAATTTTTTCTAGGATGACAATTGTCATATTTTTTAAGAAGATTTTTAGCACATTTTAAGCGTTTGGCCTTTTGTTCAGTTGACAACAAATGAGGGACCCATCTAGCACAAAGCTTCTTTAATTTCAAACAATTGGTCAAAATGTGATGAATTGTGCCTTCTGAGATGCCAAATACTATTAGCTATCTTAGAAACTGTATACCGCCCATCTTCGTCTACTATGGCCTTCACAGCATCAATGTTCTCCTTTGTTGCTGCAACAACAGGCCTGCCAGGACGGTTACGGTCTTTAATACGGTCTTTAATGCTAAGTTTACCCCCTTTAAATGTCTTAGCCCAACAAAGAACCGTTCTCAATGTCACGGCAGAACTGCCATGTACACGGCACAGTTCAGCATAAATCTCTTTTGCAGGTACTTTTAAAGCAACCCTGGCTTTAATGTAAGCCCTAATTTCAATTTCTTCTTCACCTTTCATGATAGCATTGAAATATAGCCACTATACATGAGTCCGCATAATTCAACAATGGATGTTATCGGATTAAACCGCTAATTTGCATGAACGTAGTTAGTGAAATCGCCTTCAAATGCACGAGTTTTCAGCGCGGTAATGTAAGGCGGTTTCTACGCCAGAATATATTGAATGCCCCTCGTATAATAACAAATTGCAATAATTTAAATAAAACTAAGTGAATGACGTTACATACCAAATAGAGGCTTAAATACGTAACTGCCGTCTAAAAGCCACTAGATGCAACTGAGGCATGCTTTTTCACAGACATATTAATAAACTTCCCACCTTAACCAATGAAGTAACCAACATATCACGTGGCACCTTAACTTTTCCTTCTATCTTCTCTCTCAGTTATTCACTGATTTTGATGAGAATACATTCATAGTGAATAGCAAAATGGGATTATAATAATTTAGTTTTATGTTCAAAATAAGAAATTGTATAGAAAGATGTTTAAAGTTAAAAATGTCAACATTTTTCGCTTTTCTCATAAAAATCAAGGTTTTGACATAGTCAATGTTTCTGTCAAACTCCTTTTTTGCTCTAAATGTAAGAACAACCAAAATACTACCATTGGAAGGTAAATTAAATTTGTGATGGGATTTGGCATGAATGAAACTTGTATCTATAAAACTCTTCATGATATGTGTATTTAAAGTTGGGAAATATTTTGGGAAATTTTCGCACTGTGTCACGTGCAATTTAGATAGTTTTCGTAGTGTCCAATATTTTTGTTATTAGTTCTGTGGTATTTTATATAAATTTATGCAGGGTTAAATCAGGGAGTCTTTTTTGTTTAATATATTAAAAATTTCACCTCATAAATTGTTTTGATATTTGGCACAGAAGTAAACTGATATTAAACAATTGTATTGATAAAAACGTATTTCTGGAAAAGCATGCAGAGAGAGTTGTTAACATGCTATTTTAGAGTCCTTGACTGTAAATGGCAGGCCTGTATAGCTGGTGTAACTGATAAACTACACCTCCAATCTCTCCCTTCCAGGGTAGATAAAGCTACGCCTTTAATTAATTTTTAATTTACTAATTAATTATTTGCTGACCTTAAATTAAGATAACATGTGTGTTTGTTTGGCTTAATTGATGTTAAATGATATCAAAATGATACGAAGCATAAATTAGTATAAAACTAAATCATAGATAAATACTACAGCAGCATCATGATCGCTATTAAACACCATTCACACGTGTCTACGTACACATGTTTTATGATAGACTGGCTGTCGTTCCAGTGGTTATATATATATACATTTTTTTAATATTTTGCAAACTGAATCAAAATCTAATCTTAAAATCCCAAACATTTCTGATGTTTGAAGTCAGTAATTCAAAGGGGACTTAATGCAAACCATTTTATTTGATGATAGCTTGCGTTGTCTCAAATAGTATAAACATTAACAAACAGAAGGACTTAATAAGCCAGTCTAGTTTTATTAGTAGGTATGTATATATATATTAAAGTTTCAGTTTCAGTTTCAATCATATCTAGATAATATAAATGTTTTCAAAATGTGTCAAGCACTAACTAAATTACGGGTGTCATCTCATAGACTGCAAATTGAAGCCGGTAGGTGGGTTAAACCAAATAGAATTCCTGTAAACGATAGAATATGTGTATTTTGTGATAAACTTGAAGATGAATTCCATTTTGTGTTGGAATGCCAAACATACATAATGTTAAGGAAGCAATATATTCCTAAATATTTTTATAAGAGACCAAATATGATCAAGTTTCTGGAATTACTAAACTCACAAAATAAGATATATATTCGCAAACTGTGTACCTTTGTTTTAAAAGCATTTAAGTTACGAAACGAAACACTATACAGAAATTAGCTATTTCTAAATAGTTTCAAGTTTATTCAGCAAATCGGCAAATTTTGCCTTTGGCCATTTACAAAGTTTTACAGAGAAATATGGCAAAGACAACACATATTGTAATAAACATATATAACATAATTACACATTTAACAATTACATGTATATTATTCTTGCGAAACAATCATATTCTCAAGGGTATTTTTTCTTATTACAAGAGCTTCTTGGATAAATTTTGAAATTTTTAACAACATTTTTCCATTTTTAGACGACATGATATATGTAAATTTATTGAGTGTAGGCCAAGCTATGCGGCCTAAGTATTTAGTACGGATATCGTTGTATTTAGTACAACACAGCAAGAAATGATATTCTGACTCTATAACATTCTGATTACAAAGTTTACATAATCTATTAGCACGATCAATACCATTATATCGCCCGGTCTCAATTTCAAGAGAATGTGAACTTAATCTTAAACACGTAAAATGTTTTCGTAAAGAATCACTTTTAAGTTTGTCAATATAATCTTCATAGCAAAATGTGTTTTTAAATTTTACATAATAATCAAGTTTAGGCGAATTATGTATACTCATACTCCATTCTTGAACAAACTGGTCTCGCAATCGCCTTTTAAGTAAAGGTAAATAATTAGTATTGATCCTAACATCGTTTGTTAAATTCGAATAACCAAGATTGTCAATAATAGTTCTAATACGATTAGCCCAACAGCTTCCGTTTATGCTATTACATTGTTCAATATATATACTGTATACAGGTGAATTAACATCACTCATTAATTTTAACCAAAATTTTAACGATCTTTCTTTACTTATAACAGTTAATGGAAATCGCCCTAATTCACCATAGACAGCATAATTGGATGTCTGTTGACGTACTCCCATAACATGCTTGCAAAATTTGATATGCAGTTTATCCACTTCTTTATAATTATACAATCCCCACACTTCAGCTCCATATAATATAATTGGTACAACCATTGAATCAAATAAGGACAATTTGGTTTTTACATCTAACGGTATTCTATCGAACACAGATAGCAAATTATGATATGCCTTTAGGGCTTGATCGGATAAAGTTTTAATAGCATTTGACAGGTTACCGGTATGAGTAAATTTAATGCCTAAATACGTAAAACTATCTACGATTTCAACTTTTTCGGCATTTATTAAAAACTCCACATTATGATTTGTTTTCCTTTTTTCGAAAATACATATTTATATTTATTTTTAAACCCCACTTATGTGAGTATTGGTAAATACTATCTATCTGAGACTGTAGGCTATCTGGGTCCGTTGTAAATAACACAATATCATCGGCAAAAAGGATCAGATACCTTGTCAGCATATTTAGGTCATTATCAGTCAATGTATCAAAATTAATATTAGCGACAATATCATTTATAAACAAAATGAACAATGTATGTAATATGTCATGGTTGTAAACGTATATGTCATGTTTGTATAAACGTATGTACGTATTAATCAACATGATAACAAGCATATTGACCATTTTAATTAGAAACGTTTTTTGGTGAAGTATGCAAGCACATTGGTAATACGTCCGTCAGTAAAGTGTTTTCATTTACTGGGACTGCGTGTCTTGTAGTTTGACTGTCAGTAAAGTGTTTTCATTTACTGGGTTAAAACTTGTCTTCACTAAACAACGGGTGTCTTTGTCATTGTTTATTTAAATTCTGTGGTAAACAAACAAATTAATCACCAATTAAATTGCAACTATTAATAACTATTAAAAATCCGTGGTGGATTAATAGTCATGTATATCTGTACTTATATTTACATTATATTATATATGTTTATCATACGGATAACAAGCTGTTTTTTTTTACTCATTTGATATAATACATGTGTTAAGGAAATTGTGATGAATTGTAATTTATTTATGCAAGGAAGTGTTATATAAACGCCTTCTCATTGTATCAGCTCAGTTAAGATAAACTGCATATTTGGACATGTATTGTTTGTAATAACTACACTGTTGCCATGCTTTGTAATTGTATTTTGTATCCTCATGGGCTTTTAAGTCTATTGGAAATTGGAAATAAAGATCTATCTATCTATCTATCTATCTATCTATCTATCTATCTATCTATCTATCTATTAACTAAAATTTACACTGTATACGAGTAAATGGATGCACTTTTTCTTTTCGTACCAGTTCATGCAGTTAAATAGACTCCAATTGCAAACGACTTTGCAGTTCGAATATGCAGCAAACATGTAGGTTTAAAGGGACATACGGCAATATTGAGTTATATGAAACTCGCGACGACGTCCCTTATTCTTTTTACATAACTTGTATATATTTGCAAAATCATTATTAATAACATTTATTAGAATAGTTCAAAGCAAATTGTTTTTCTTATTTCTAAGTATTGATGATAGTGCACCAATGATTTATTTAGACTTTAGGTATAAATACCGAAGAAAATATGAACCTATTCAAATTTGATTTCCCTGTTTATGTACAGACAGGTTTAACGTTAAAGGGATACTTGATAACAGCTCGGTGTGCTATTTTAAATGTTTAATAACTTCTTAAATATTTCCGCGTATCCCTTAACATCGTGTTTCTTATACCTGTTAATAAGTATCTGTGTATCTGAGGTCGAAGGTTTTGTCCACCAAAATGACTTAAAGGGGATACATCCGGGGTTTTTGGGTGGCTAGGAGTCGGACCTAAAATTGATAAATAATGGTATATTCTATTCTAAAGGGTCAAAACATAATGCATGAGGCCAAAAAGTACTCTTGATTTACAAGGAAATTCAATTAACAACGTAATATATGCTATCCTAGGTTACGCACCCGGGTTAATTTAATCATTTTACACCGATTTCATTCAACTAAACAACATATTCCTTCCACCTTATTTGAGTGATATGACATTATTATAATGAATTGAATTGTTTTTTGAAATTTAAGATTCTTCGAGAAAAATCAAGATGTACCCTCTTAAACAAGTTTATTGACTGCTATTAGTTTTACTTCAACGTTTGTGTATACATTTAAGTGTCGCCGTTATGTAAACAAATGACGTGTGGTTGGTCGATCGAACTTTATTTGACTACTTTTCCAGCTATAAATCACTTTTATTTGATTTAACTTTACAGGATGTAATGAATTTTCGAACATTTAGACAAATAACAGGCGCGTCCTCCCATGTAAACATTTGTTTTCAATGCGCGAGAAGAGATGCTTCCTCACACGTACATATTTATGTTCAATGTGCGAGTATGTTCTAGGAGCTCTAGACAGAATTTTGGCATAAGAAGAAGAAATACATTAATAAAGTGTGATTTATTGCAAATTCGAGATACACTAAATTTCCATAATATGGTCGAGTTTCTTATTAATGTGGAAACGATCAAAGACCGTTATATAACACTGATTATATAACACCGAGTGCCAAACATACTATACATGATACTAAATCAAACAAGACGTTGATTTATATGATGAATTTATACAACTCAAAACCTGGAGGAACACTCAAGTGGGATCTTGAACAACAAAGACGACATAACATAGAAATTAGCGTAGGGCAATAAGAAATCCACTTGATATTTCGCGTTTGACTTGTTAGCAAACTTTAATCGATGGGAGTATAGTGATACGTGAAATTATGGCGATATCATATAAAATACCGAACTCTAGATGATAAAAGCTCACACAGAATATTTACTCGGCGACCTGTGTAGATTGCAGTGTGAACTGCGTACTTATATTTATTACTTCCAACGCAATAGTTTAATAGTTTAAGTGGATAAAGTGATCTTAAACAGGATATTTGCTTTGAAGGTTTATAAAAAGGTATGTATATGTTTAAAGATATAATCGACATATAATTGAAATCATGTTTTCAAAGTTTCAAGTTCCAATATCCAACATGAATGTTGACCAAATTCTGACCTAATTAATTTATATTTATTATTTGACTTTAGAAGGCATTGACCTAATTTCGAAATATATATGATACATCTTGAGAAGTATCGGCCATAAACTTAGAATTTACCTTAATTTAATGTTGTTGACCTTAAAAATCGGTGATCAAGGTTTAAAAAATGTTTTCTCAATTTGGAGGACAAGGTATGAAACAGTTCAATCCGTCAGAGGAAAAACTGTCATGTAATCAATGTATGTTTACTCACTTTCCACTGGTGACTGAATTCTGCCAGTTTCGTTCGTTCGTTTAAGGCAGGAGAATTAACACACGGAAAGTCGAGATATATTTATTGGCTTCGGAGTCGAAAAGGTGTACCGGAAGTAAAACAAATCCCACTGAGTCCTGTACAATATTTTCCAAGCTTTCTAGTTTTGAAGTTCAAACTTAGATTCACTTGCATATTCTTAGTCATGAGACCTTCTTCTCTAGACAACTACTGAGAAAAGTAAGGGTCATGTGGCACATAAGAAAATAAAATTCTGATCTTTGTTGACACTGAGAACAACGGCACCTCTTACATGTGTCCTACTTTCACTTTCAAAACGTTCAAGTTGATAAATAAAATCATCATACAACCATGCAAATGGTTCTTAACTCTCACAAACAAGTCCATAAAGTCATTTCAGCCAGAAAAACAGGCCTTAAATACTCAGAAATGCCTTTTATCACAAAACAAAGTTAGGGATTATATATTTGGGAACTCCTTTCGACTACACCAATAGAGATTTACTTCCTGTGTGCCAAAATACGAAAAGTCGAAAGGTGAATGTTTTCGACACCGATATCATGCAACTACGTGTTTCGACTGTTCGTGTTTTCGTTCTTCTACTCGAAATAAGCGAATGAATCTACGAACACATTATGATTTTAGTCTGGATCTTCTGCGACGCTTGCTTTTTCTTAAGAGAAACGTCTAGAAGCTTTAATCTAAATTTTGTTCCGAAGCGGAAGCCATTTTACCGAAATACTAGTATCGTTTCTTATTGGCTGACACGCACACAGCGGACAGAACGACAGAAAGACAATGCACTATTTCATAAATTAATCAATAATTAAAGAGACAAACTTTTATTATTAATAATTATTGACGAAATAAATGTGGATGGTCAAACCACAGACCTAAAACCAATATTTGATATTAGGTATGAGGTCAAACATACTTCAATAAAAACAAAATAATTACGTACTTGTGGTTCCGGTTTCAAATATTGTTCTGCACAAAGCGTCAAGACGTTTGTATTTAAAGTCAAGCGTCTAAGATGATCACGACTAAAGGAATATTTAAGTTGCTATCATAATTAAAGTTGTAAATATGAACACTTAAGTGACTCAGCTGTCATATTTTCATCTATCACAGGGAGAGGTATATGACAACATTAGGCGGATAATAAGGCCGTGGTGGGACTAATTAGAACGGAGATTAAGTCATTAGCATGCAGGAATAATAAATCGATTGGCTTATTTAATCAACGTAGGTGAGTGAGCAAACTGTTAAATACCATAAAGCATAACTAAATGAAGTAGAGGCGTGTGTACTATATGGGGATAAAAAGCCGAATTATGAAACGGTCAACACCTCATTACGTTTTGACCAAATCAGCAAATCTTTGCAATTTTATCCTGAAACTTGTATACCATTATTATATTACACTGATCACCCTCAAAACAGAAAAGATAATACCTATGAAGAAATGTAAATTTCAATTAATATCACTTTCTCCCTGATATTCATATAAGTTTATTTATATTCCTTTCTAAACAATAATTTATTACATTCTGAATGCATTATATGAAATAATATTAATGATTTATAAACACAAAAACTATTCGAGTCCAGTTCAAAATATTCAATAAACAATAGTGTAATCGGCCGTTTCATGGGGACTTGCATAGTACAAGTATGAAGCTGGATGGTGTTACGATGGTGGTATACACCCATTATTCCAGCAGACCTGGCATAGTGTTAAAAGGGTGATTAGGAATAATACGTTTTTCCAATGTTAATGCGGAAAGTCACAATTCGATAAAAATTGTGTGGTTAAGGGTTCGCCAATAGTATAAAGTGGGTGGGGTATGGTAAAAATTACAATGTAAATTTTTGCCTAAACTTCAATTTTCTTGCAACTGTCAATGCTGACATAGTGTGTCACATTTATAAGGAAACATTTTGATAGCTAGTGTTTTGAATAAAAGTAATTCATAAAAAAGATATTGTACTTTTGATTTCAGTACCTCGGGTGCATCCAATCATCGACTTCTTTTTCTTTTTTATTGAAAGTGAATACACACTTCCATAGTCCAGTATGTTGTTTACAATATGTAAGAATAAAAATGAAAAATTAAATAACAGCTACTTAATTAAACAGAATTTCATAACACCATCTATGCCAAATCAATGCATTTTCTGCACCGTGTTTTATCCCCAAAAGTAGTGCAAATCACTTTTCAATTATACGATTTGCACGAGATTTACTACTACTAATACTACACAATGATTATTGAATGATATTGTTTGCAGGGAAGTCCTTTACCCTATTGTTTTTGTTCACGCTAATTAAGTACCCACATATGATCACATATTGACATTTTTCCTTATGACTAAAGTGAATTATACTCAAAGTTTAATATGAAAGGTTTGTTACATATTTTCAAGACTGTCTAGTTAATTAGGTTTCAACACCTAATACCCCACCCACTGGAAAGTCATTTCAGAACATTGGCGAACCCTTAAGTTACGATACATAATATCTGCATAAATATGTGTCATAAGCCTTAATCTATTAAACGTAGGTCAAGAGCTTTCTTCGATAAAATTATGTCATCTTGTTATTTTGTATTCGATTTGGGATAACAATGTTTGGTCGACTATTGTATAGAGAGCGCACATTACTATGACCAATTGATCAGCCTAGGTTGTACACATGGACATTGTATTCTGCCATCTCGTGTCCAGGTATACCATCGTAATCCACCTTCTTAAATCTAGAATGCGGCGGTGGTGTAGATCACCCGACACACATGCTGGAGGTCGTGGATTCAATCCCCGGCCGGGTCATACCAAATACTTTATAAAGATGGTACTAGTAGCTCCCTTGCTTGACGCTCAGCATATAAAGGATAGTTTCAAGTCTGGTTGGCCTGGAGTCAGTATAATATGACTCGGTGGGGTATCATGTCATATGTGTCTACGACGTGCAATTTCAGTACGGGCTTTATAAAAGTGAGCATAAAGCTCACTAGCTGCTACAACACTCGTGATATGACTGAAAGATTGTTAAAAGCGAAGGTTAACCTCACACGCAAGCACGCACGCACGCACAGACAAAATACACACACATACACATACACACACACGCACGCACGCACGCACGCACGCACACACACATATACACACACACACATACATATTATGTCTAGGCATGAATATGGCCAGTATATGTATGCATGGCTGTTTTATTTATTTATTTGCATTTTACAGAAATTTCTAAAAATAATCTTAAAATAAATCTAATTTGGACATTCTTCTTGGGCTATCTGTACTACAGTTCAGCCAATGCATACATTTATCTGGGGCGTACTGTTTCAAAATACATACGTGTATGTAAAACGTGAGATACGCTTAATGCCCAGTCGTGACGGAGGTTGCAACGACACTGTCTAAATAGATGAAAGAGCATTTCATTAGTTGGTAAGGTCGGCTATTTTCGTAACAGACACGATATTTCTGAATACAGCACCTATTACCTTTAATGTTATGACTGAAACATCGTGTTTATTAAATGTTCAAAATGAAAAGAGGCATGTGTCATTTATTAAACTTAAGATTAATGTTGTAATAACTATTTGGAAGTTTAACATTCGAAAGAAAGTATAGGGTAAGCTATGACCTCAATTATTTGAGATTTGTTTCAATTTCAAATTATTTCATACACAAGCCTATATTCATTGTCGACAGAAAAAAATGCAAGTATTTTAAATACAATCTAAAGACTTCGGTATTTATTTTATTCTTCAAAAGTGGAAGTATTGCTCATAAAAAGGAACATATTGCATTTATTGCTTACTGTATTTGTATTCTCGAATTATTGTGTGAATGTTTAAAACACATCACTATTTTTTGTGTGAATATTTTAAAAAAGAAGTTGACGCTAATGGACATATATTTATTGAATCTAAATCTATGTCGTATAGAGCGTCTTCGGGTATATCCGAACACCTAAGGTAACCTTCCGTATCGAATTTATTTTGAAGGCACATATTCCAATAAATGCATTATTTATCGCTTGTTCAAATAAGATTATCATTAATTTGTTATATACAGCATTTCTTATAAAAGACGTATTTTCCCCATACATCGACGTCGGCAACTTCCGAACACGTCGGGTGCGCCGAACATCATGTTTCGGGTAATTCCGAACAGTGTCGGGTAATTCCGAACAGAACGGTATTTTTAAAATCGTCACATTTAAAACATTTTACTAGTTTACAACACACAATAATCATTAGTTATGAATTATAGGAACTTTTTAATACTTAATTAACCAAATTCAACCAATGTTTTAAAGTCCATACAACACATTGTCTCAACACAACTATTTTCAGTCAGTTTATGCAGAATCACTCAGAGATAAAACTCTCCGTCGTCCTCAGAGTCGCAGTTTGGACATATAAACGACATAATGTCTGGTGCACATTTATCATGAGCCCAACCACGGCACACAATACACTGAACCCATTCTTCCTCTGGCACGCTGTTTGAGAAGGGATCCCTGCAGTATAAGCAGTACGCTCCATCGTCGTCGGATGACTCATCCGAGATTGCAATCATTTTCCGACATTTTTTAGCAGCTGACCCATGCTTTCCTTTATTTTTCGTTTTAAGCTCTTGTACATCACTTCTGTTCTTTAGTTTCTGTTCATTGCGCAGCTGTTGTTGGATCCTTTTGTCTTCTTTTAGCTTTCCCTTTTCTTGTTGTCTCTTTATCATTTCTTCGTTTTTTCTCATTTTGTTTTCTTCGAGTTGTGTTTTCCTTTTTTCACGCTCAAACGATTGAACGATATGATTGCGTTTTCAACAGTTGTCGATTTCTGCCAAGGACCCTTGAATATTTTAGCAAAATTTTTCTTTGACACAATTTCAGGAATATTTGCTATCTGAAAATCTCAAACAGCTTGTGACCAATTGTCCTTAAGTGGACTGAATAATCTAATATCCATTGGTTGCATGAGATGAGAGGCGTGTGCAGGCAGGCAGTACATATGAACACTGTTCTCCGTGCAAATATCTGAAGCCTCAAGCGTTATATGAGTGGTGTGTCCGTCCACAAATAGCAATATCGGACGTGTAACACCACTTGAATTCAGATCTGGAATCAGAACCGACGTGAGCCAAGTGGAAATAACTCCGCATCCATCCATCCATTATCTGACCTCCCTATTGCGGCTTCCTCGAATCCGTCTAAGATGTTTGGACTAAATCGTTGTCCTGGGTAGACAATCATTGGAGTTATGAAGTGGCCTATCGCACTCATGCACGCCAACACGGTGATTTGTGATTTGTTACTTGATGTAACGTTGTACACAACCTTTGACCCTCTCATAGGCAACACCTTGCCACTTTTAGGACACATCGGAAACCCCGACTCATCAGCATTATAGATCCGTGATGGGTCGTTTATAAGCCCTGGCTCCTTAACTTCGTTTTCAAGAAAGTCACGAAGATCGGAATACCATTTCCGGATTTGGTTTGGGATTACAACCGATCGTTCCTTCTTAAGCTGACTCAGTGAGCGAGGAGATATTTCGGGATGCCTTTTGATGACCCGTAATACCAGTCCTTCCCTTGCTTATTATCCGTAAATGGGGTTTTCCTCCCGTCAGCGTCAATAATCTTTTTGACGGTGGCTAGAAGTTCCTGTTTTTAGATCTAAAATAAAATATTGTTTGTGAGTTCGGATTTAGACGACAAATTTTTCGTGGAGAGTAAATCCGAACGTGACTTATATAAACAACACATGTCGGCCATGATGAATTTTATGTTATCAATATTGTGCACAAAGGTCAGTGTTCAATAGCAGTCCTTTTATATTTACGCATCATGCGTAAAATTTAAACCTTAGCAGCGTATGCATTCAAAATTATCTGTTTAAGTAAGTAATGCCACATTTTGTTGGCATATACTTACATTATATCATGCGGCGTATACTTTGCTGGTTTTGTCCTTTTCTTGTTCGACCGGAAGAGGACTCTTCAATTTAAATTTTTCGCGCCTCTAAAACTTCAAAACTGCTGTTAAAATACGCCAATTCTTATTGGTCAATTATTGTTCGGATAAACCCGACGTTCGGATATACCCGAAGACGCTCTATATCACAGGAAAAAAGTTGTGACATGTGCCACAGTTATGACATGTGCCACGGTTATGACATGTGCCACGGTTGTGACATGTGCCACGGTTGTGACATGTGCCACGGTTGTGACATGTGCCACGGTTGTGACATGTGCCACGGTTGTGACATGTGCCAGTTGTGACATGTGCCACGGTTGTGACATGTGCCACGGTTGTGACATGTGCCACGGTTGTGACATGTGCCACATATGCGCTACTTTCTAATTACTTGCGTGTTTGTTTCATATATACATCATGTTATTTACACATTTGCCACAAATGTAACGTGATACATATGTGACACATAAGTATGTATCAAATATATTTTTCAGTTTAAAATAATACACCTGTGCCACATATGAAATGTATACATAAGTATTGCATATGCAACAGCTTTAAAAAAGTGTAAAACATACGAATTTCATGCCAGGATATTGTTCTTGTGTATACATATTAAATGCTGTTTTCTAACTGGAAACCACATAGAACACGCACATTTCAAACGATTTTAGAAAAATAAAAACTGAAGAGATAGATTAATCAGGAAGTAACACAAAAGGGCTCCAGGTGTTTTGGAATTTATACACTTACAAAACAAATCGATGATTTAAATAAGCATCTAAGAATGCAACGTTAACTTCTGAAGATAGCTTCAAATTACACTCACTGTAAGATAGTTATATACTCAACAAAAAAAGAAACTTCTGCAACTTTACCCATACATGTAGACACAATGAAAATTTATTTTGTTTGGTCTTATATGTTAATACCTTTGTTAAAAGGCCAGCACTGTCATGAAAACAAGTTTTCTTGAATCAAACTTGTACTCAAAGTTATTCCCCTTGTTTTGGTCTAAACAGCATTTCCTGGTATTGTGGTTTAAACTTTGATTTAACACAGTTTTGTTCTATTGAAATAAACAGAAGATAACCTCAGCACCAGAAAAACAGAGAAAGTAAGCTGACCTGTTTACTAACTTTTGCGCCATATGGTGTCAGACCAGTCAGGAAGTACTTCCGGGTCGTAGGGTGCTGAAAAACTGAATCGGTGTTTAATTCCAAATATGGGACCGTTTGCTAGCCAAATGTGTTTAATACACAGAATAAAAGTGTATTTAAGCGAACGAATGTTGTGGAACTTGTGACTGATCTCCAAATATAGCCTATATTGCATTGTGTTCAATGGGCTGATTTTCACCGGTCTGACACCATACAGCTTTCAAGAATGAATATTTTCAGATTACCTCCCTTTATAATACAAATATAGTGATTTCGCAATTTGAATAAAACATGTTTTGGCAGCAACGCACTAACTCTGTTTTTGATGATTATTAATATTGATCAGAATGATTGAGTGATAAGTATAAAATGATGAAATTGTATCTGGATTGGTGTACAAAGTGTAACAATGTTAACCCTATGCAAATCACTGCTTAAAATGCGGAAGTTTCTTTTTTTGTTCAGTATACGTACACAGGTAGTGTGACTGACACTGTTACACTATAGATAACAAAAGCGTTATGGTAAACACTTCCCAGGAAGATATATTTTTAAAATGATTAAAATCTCTCACTTTGCGAATACCTCAAGACAGTTCGTACCAGAGCTCCGGGGTAATTTTGTACCGCACGTGAAAGAATTTAAGCGTGGAACCTGCAACGCATTAGTATATCATTTATGTATTTTTTGCCTACAGACAGGGCATGTTACCTGCATACCGTTTTCTTTAAAGGGACAAGTGACGATCTGGAGCAGTTAATCGAAATATAAATGAAAACCATTCATGTCACATGCATTAAAGGGGCACACGGCAATCTGGAAGTGTTTATCAGCGTCTCGATTTGATTATGCAGTATCATTTTGACTTTAAACCCGCTTGTATATAATTAATTAATATTTTGAGTTTAACTTTTTGTTCTTTTCCGTCATATTCTACCACAAGTTAAAGTGTATTTTGGTGCAATATAATCAATAGATAAAAATGTCCAAAAATAATTTGCTTTATACTATTCTTATAATTAATATTAATGATTGAACAAATGCAATTTATGTAGGATTTTATTTTTTTTTAAATAAGTGCCCTGTGTCCATTTAAAATGAGCCGCGTGCGACTTTCAGTTTATTTTTGATTAACATGTTTGATCTGTGAAAATAGTGAAAAATCTACCGTCATTTATGGCCTAAAATGTGCTGAAACATATATTTCAATTAAAGAGAGTACTACGAATTTATTAGAGTATTAAAACATTAGCTTAATCTATAGTAATAATTTATACGGCAAACCCTAGCCGAATCGTCGATTTTTGAGACCAATCTTTTCATTAACAATATATACGGTAATTAAAGCGTATGGATCGTGCGATCCTGCGATCTAGTATAATGCATATGCACATTGTATGTGACATTGAACACATTGCGATGGTTTTATTCGAGTTTGGTTTGAAACCCTTAATTCTTTCAAATTGCCTCCATTCCCTTTAAACCACTAGATAAGGATTTCACTTTCCCGCAAGTGGCAATTTTGTTCTATCACTGTGGGCTACGTCATCGAACCAGCAATAAAGTAGTTTTAGTTTCTTTCTGACTTTCCATCTGTGTAGAAGCTATCCTATGAGACGGTTGATAAGGAAACGATCTTACTATTCCAATGAAGCATGACTCGGTATAACTATCAACAGGGCTTTACCAGCTATCAATTACTGTAAACACTGCATTCGTTGACATAGAAACCGAACACAATGTGTAAAGTTAATGACAAAAGTAAATTCTTATTGGATGCGAACTAATGTTGCGGGTAATCTTTGGTTAACATGGGAATTAAATCTGTGTATAGTTTTGAGGTAAGATTTAATGTTTATTTAAAACTATATTTATTCAGTTCTCATGCAAAAGCATACCATCTGTCATTAGTTGTTTGTTAGTTGTTTTTCTTTACAAATTGATAATGACATATGTACGTGAATGTTGACGCCACTGTTTACTTAATGTAAGATGTTAAGTCTTTCTACACCCCCTCACCACACTCCCACCCCAATCCCTAACCACCAAACTAGCACACACACTGCACTGCTGTTTACTAACCTGGCTATCTCAAACCCCGGGTTCAATCCTCCGTGGTGCCACTGAGTTCCGTCGGTGTGTTCTTGGGCAAGACACTTTTCCTCAGCCTCGTCCGTCGGATCGCGACGTAAACCGGGCGGTCCCGTGTATCGGTCTATCCTCCGACCACGTAAAAGAACCATAGGAATCTATTCGATAATAAGAGTAGGGCAGGTTCCCGGATTCCTATGTATCCTTCCCCTCTCTCTGGGGCGGCTCTAAATAACCTATTCTGTGTTGATGAGCCGTTAAACAACATTCAATTCAATTCAAACAGCAGTAAAAAAAAGTCTAAAGATATAGCTATAACAGCGTCATGCACAGACATATTAATACTTTGTTATTAGGTCTGTGCGTCATGTTTTCTATAAAAATGAGAGATAAAATGTTTTCGGCAGATTACTTTTGATGGGAGAACTCTAGTTTAGAGTCAGATCATTCACTTATGACTCAGATGCGTACTCTGTAACTGTGACTCGCGACCTAGATGTGCACTTAAATTAATTATGATGTGATGTCATAAATTGTATAATAACTAATTGATTACGCGTAGGTGTCTGGAAGAGTGAACGCCCCTGGCTAGATAAAAATATAGCAACATAACAAACTTTAAATCGAACACATACAGTTTGACTACACAGCAAAGAGAGACGCACCATTACTGTGTATATTGGCATTCTATTATGTTCAAGTTATCTTTTAAAATATTGGAATCTTACTCTTGACAGTGAAGGTAAAACATTAATCCGTTTATTTTATTTACATATATGATTTGGCATTTTACCTTATAAAATAATGTATTTCTTACACACAATATTAATTTCCTTGTTTACAGACTTTGCGGTTGTAAAATTATCTACATGTATGTAATTATAGGCCTACACATAACGGGAGCCCGGTTAAGTTTTTCGGTTTCGTGATCGACACTAGTTTGAATTATACACATTCAAGGTCCTGTATTGTTAACACTTTATTTAATCGGTATGTTTAAATTACCATGTTAAAAGAAGAAATGCAAACACAAAAGTTCGAAATATAACATTTAGTACACGTTGGTGTACAATGTCATGTTCTTAGTTTGTATACCACTAACAGGTACATCAATGCCAACAAACAATCTTTGTTTAATTGGTGTTTTACGTCATTTTTAGCACATTTTAGGCCATATATGACGGTCAATATTTTGTGGTAAAGGCAGTACATCCCATTTTTCCTGGGTAGAACCAGTATTGTATACCTCCCGCCATCCGTAGGAATGGACACTTCCTCATTTACAAGTTGAGCTCCCAGTGGGATTCGAACCCGCAGCGGACGGTGATAGGCGAGAAGGGTTACAACGCAAAGTCGTTAACCCCGCGACCACGGAAGCGCTGTTAACACAGACTGAACAAAATCCATGGCTTTGCACTGGTAAATTACAATATATGTACACCAACTTGTACTATATGTTCGATTTCGAACATTTGTGTTTGCAATTTTTCTACTAAACTGACCAGCCAAAAATGAAAGTAAATCCAACGTCTGCTCGGTGCTGCTTTTTCCGACCATTTATATAGCATATATTTCCTGGGCTGTTATGTGTGTAACATTTGTAGTTATATTAGTGCCAAGTAATTCATTAATTGCAAAATAATACAGACGATTAGTAAATAACACTAACCTCTAAGCCAGATGCATAGCCTGCCCTGACATTTAACCAAGACAAATACATTTATAGTGTCGTTCACGGGCATACCGACAGATTTACTCACCTGTGTTTTAGTGCATTTCACGGACACAAATGTTGAACATATCCCTTTTTATATTCCTTTCAGTGCCTTATTCAATGTGCGCTACCTTCCCAAATTTTTACCGAAGAATGTTTAACCTGCGGATATGAGTATCGCCCTGGGCGAAGCCCGAACTTCGGGCGATAATCATATCCTTAGGGTAAACATCGTTACAATCACTCTCTCAGGAATATGATATTTATTTTATTATACCGAAATTCCCTCGTGCCAAAAATAAGGTTTATTTTCAGTAGAGGTTTCACTTTGCTGGAGATATTTCTTTCTTCTTCAAACGGTTGCTACGAAAGATATATTATTAGATTGCAAATAATATAACTTATAAAATGACTGGTAGTTCATTGAAATCGCGGTAAAGTATTTCTAAAGTTATGATGAGTTAACAATTACTGAGCCGATGACGTCGCCGAAACGGTACGCACACCAACGCGCACCGAAGCTGCACATACGATAATATTTTTACTATCACCCTGCGATTTACTTTCACTCTCTCGTCAGATACCTTACACATTGTTGTCTATGGGAATTTAGCAAGGGCGTTACATATGTGAGGTACAACAAAGCATATTATATCAGCGGGAGTCGACGAGTGTACATCATCAAATGAGATAGTGTTGTATTGAGTTCAACCCGAAAAGCGCAAGGGTTCTCTGTATTTAAACCATATATTTATGATATAAAAAACAAATACATTACTATCCTGTTCTCTCCTTTATTTCAGATAGTGATACACAACGCAAACCGCATACATAGATGGGAAACTAAATAGTGATACAGACGGACAAACGTACAACATGATCTCCACTGATGCTCATTAAAAACACGCAGTGACATCATGTCAAACAATTAGTAAATGAGACACACACAACCATAATGTTTACACGATGATGTCGAACTAATAGATTACCAAAGTAAAGTAAAATGTAAATGAACTTTTATTTAAAAAAAAACTGATGACGAACTTGGTGGTTTACTAAGAACACTCAGCTATGAAGTCACAGTTCAGAATCCGGTTTTCTAACTGAAAAAACAACAACAACAACAGAAACAACATGCAATAGATTGTTCTGGGTTAGATGAATTCATTAGATAATGTCATACGATATTCTTATCTTCGACTGAAACGTTTAGAACCTACAGAAGCACGTAGCATGCGTACTGCATTAATATTTAATTTGAGGTTATTCGGCAATGAACAGCAATACAGAAACAACGTTACAGGAGTTGTAGGATTTTACTTTGGAACATAACAGCATGAAATTATAAAATTGTTTCATATTTAACAAACACACCGATATATCACCAGGGAAATAATTAGTCGATGCAATCGCACACTGCTGCGCATGTTTTGCGAGCGAGAGGCGTATTTATAAACGGTTTGAATCGATCAAATATAACTTTTTAAAGACGAATGTGCCATAAAAGACTATGTGTACAGAGTATTTGTGTGTATATATACTTGACGGATACTTTTGAACAATTCGTGCCCGTTCAGAGAAACTTCGCAAAGATTGCTAGTATATAAAGCACGTTGAGAAAAACACCAACATGTTTACAAAGATACCAGCGGAGTGGCGAACATTTGAGGGGAATGTGACACTACAGGAGCTAAATGATCTCCTTGTGGAACTTCATATTCCGACTATAGTATTCATCGCAATTTTAATGGTGGTCGGTGTATTCGGAAACAGTCTGGTAGTGTATATATATACAACAAAATACCGACCCTCCACCCATCGCTGTTTTATCCTGTGGCTGGCATGGATAGACTTGATCGCGTGTATCGTCGGCATGCCGCTATTGCTTGTCAGTTTGGTGTATCCATACATGTTTCCGTCCGTGGAAGTTTGCAAGACATTCCGATTTTTGCACGTGTTTTTCGTAGTGAGCTCGGCTTTTATCGTGGTGACTATCGCTATTGAACGCCATCGGCGAATATGCTATCCCTTTTCATTGGAGATGTCTACGCGAAAAATAAAACTTATGTGCTTGGCGGCGTCATTCCTCGGCTGCGTGTTTGCTGTTCCCGCCATTTTGGTGTACGGCGAGGCGAAAGTTGAAACTGGTGTGCAAAATATTACCGGCAAGGAATGTTTCATAGATCCAATCTATGAAGAAAGTAGCTTTCCAAAACTGTATTTTATGTTACAGTTAGTTCTGTGCCTCGTGTGCATGGCAATCCTTAGTGTGTTCTACTATCGGATTGCGACCCGGATATGGTTCCATCATAAGTTTATACGAGAAAATACATATTCGCAGACGCCAACGACGCCGGATTTACGGAAAGGTATATTAGAGCTTATCTGCTGAACCAAACTTATAACGCAACATGATTGTTTTTGCTTACTAGTATGTTACGTATGTGATGAAAACGTATTTAAAAATGATATGGAAACAAATATCATTGCTTAGTGAGTTGTTCGATGCAGTTTTAGGCTAAGGATATGCTTAATCCGCTAAGCACGACTATAATAGCATTTGCTTCCACTGTAAACCCAGATCAGACTGCGTGTAACTCGCTGGCTGATCAGTGTTTACAATGTCCGGCTGCTGATCAGTCATTTCCCCAAAACACCCCTTTGTCACATAAATGGAATGGTCTTAATTCGAAGAAAGAACAGTCCATTATATATGTGTAGGGGGTAAGGGTTTGGTAAGGGTAAGGTGTGCTTGAAATATGTTTAATCACTTTCTGTTTCGTACTTGATCAGTATTTCACTACGTTTTGCTGTGTCGCCTGCGTACATGGCAGACACTTAGGGATCACTTTGTCCGTCGTCCGTCCGTTGTCGTCTTCCGTCGTCGTCGTCGTCCGTCGTCGTCCGTCACACTTTAACCTGCAACCTAACCTTGGCCATAACTTGAAAAGTGACCTATGTTCATGAAACTTCACACACATTTTTATTTTAACCCAAGGAATGTTGTTACACATGTCCAATAACTCTGACATTTTTGCAGAGTTATACGCCCTTTCATAAAACTTATTCAACCTAACCAAGCTCAAAACTGGCCATAACTTAAGAAGTATTTGACCTATGTTCATGAAACTTCACACGCATATTCAACTTACCAGCCCACACATATAATATTGTTACCCATGACCAATAACTCTGACTTTTGTTTCAGCAGAGTTCTGCCCTTTTTCATAACACTTTAACGTGCATCCTACCCAAGCTCATAACTGACCATAACTTGAAAGGTATTTGACCTATGTTCATGAAACGTCACTCACATTTTCATCTTACTCGAAGAAATGTCGTTAACCATGTCCAATAACTCTCGCTTTTATTTTGGCAGAGTTATGCCACTTTTCATAAAACTTTAACCTGCAATCTAACCTAGCTCATAACAGTTCTTCCTTAACAATTATCCAATGCAGATGTATTCATAATTTTCAAGTCTTTTAAAAAAGACTGCTCCATAATTCACGAAGGATTGCATCCCCCTATTTTCAAACTTTATACTTAGATAAATCGTACTGAAATAAGCCCACGACAGGCGACACAAGCGTTCCGTCGAACACCCTTCTAGTTATTTGATTTGTTCTTTATTCATAGAACATCGATCCTAAACGTAACTTGTTAAGTTTCTTCCCTATAATGAGCCAGATACACTTAGGACACGTATGAAGAGTATTGAAATGAGACTGATGGCTAAAATAAATGTATCTCTTCTTGTTATAGCCTATTAGGTATACAGGAATTAAATCACTATGGAAATCATGTATTCGAAAGGAGTTCCGAAATATATAATTCCTAACTTCTTTTGTGATAAAAGGCATTTTTGAGTATTTAATGCCTGTTTGATCTGGCTGAAATGACTTTTGCATTCATTCGGCACCTCTTAAATGTGTTCTACTTTCACTTTCAAAACGTTCAAGTTGATAAATAAAATCATCATGCAACCTTGCAAATGGTTCTTAGCTCTCACAAACAAGTCAATAAAGTAATAAAATCATCATACAAGCTCTCACGGTGTCAACAAAGATCCGAATTTTATTTTCTTATATGCCACATGACCCCTACTATTCTCAGCAGTTTTCTAGAGAGGAAGGCCTCATGACTAAGAACATGTACGTGAATCTTAGTTTGAACTTCATTTTGAAAAATGGCTGACTAGAAAGCTTGGAAAATATTGCACAGGACTCGATCGGATTAGTTTTACTTCCGGTACACCTATACCATATATTTAACGTTATCTGTCATTCCAAACCTTAAAGTACACCATTTTAACGATAACCATTACACAGAGTACAATATGGTACATATAACATTGGTTCAAGTCTAAGCTTTTTCGTTACCTGTTGTTATATTCGAGTTGACGTATTGTTATTTACTGACTGAGTTATGGATGAAGTAATAGAAGTAAAATAAGTTGTTTTCCTTTGATGTTTTATTTCTTTCAATTTTAAACTATCTCCTTATACTAAAGAGTTTCATTTTTAAACTAAAGTGTTTTATTTTATCAAGGGATTTAACTCAGATTAAACAATTCACAACATCTCGAGCTAGTTCCTCTACACAAGTTTAATATTTAAGTTATACGAATGTATAAAAGACAAATCTATAGCTACACGTTGCTTATCTATTTACGAATTACTTCTCTTTAACAGTGTTGCCAAATACAACATTTTATTTTATGCTTAGCAGTAAAATAGGGGGTTTTAGCAATGAACTAAAAGTGTTATTCCGTACATGTGAAATATGGAGTTTTATATTTTTTACTGCCGGAACTACTTCTTTTTTCAATATCAAAACTTTATTTTTTATTTGTTTAGTAAATACCGGTTTAATTATATATCATTATACTGAAAATGGTCTAACTAAGAAAATGAACTATAGTTTTTAAAACTGGTCGAGTATTTCAGAATTGTTGTCATTTACAGAGAAATACGTCAGTTGGTCATTTTTTCCAAAACCTTTTTCGTCTTCAGGAAGTTGCTATACAAGTTGCATTGGAAATAACTTAACTAAGAAAATGAGTCGTATATTATTGAAATCGGTTACGTTATTTAGCAGTTATGGGGAATTAAAAACAGCAATTTTATCATACTAAGCCAATGGCGTCGTCAAATTTTATTATTGTTTCTGCATACTGCAGTACACTTTGTTTATAAACTTTAAGCATAAAGTAAAACGAAACTGTGTTGTTTTGTCGTGAATAACATATTTTATTTCATCTCGAAGTGATCAAACTTCAGTATTTTCACTCTCGTGAAATATAAAGTTTTCACACTTCTCGATAAAATAAAATCTGTTATTCACTTCAAAACAACAAATATCCTGTATGTAGCGTTCTGGCAATAAATGGAGACGCTTGCTATTTATGTTATTTCACAGCGAGCAAAATGCGTATTATTCAACGAGTTTCATGGGTTTTATAAATATGAAACGAGTACCGACTGTAAGATTCTGTTTATCATAGTAAACGACGATGATGTACAATTATCAAGAGTTGTTCACTTAAAATGAAGTAAAAAGCGATAAAGTTTACGAATTCAATCTGTCGCCTTTATACTTTGAACATTTTCTTACGTAAATTACGGTGACATAAGCGCATTATACGTCATGGCGCGTTATACGTCCTAGAAATCTTAAAAAACGTCTCAGGTTTTGACACAAGTTCCCTTGTGTCAGCATGTACGTCTCAAATTCCCTATCCAGGTCTACACAAGTCATTGGAAGAACAGTATACATGCCCATGCTTACACAATTCATTGGACCTACTCATGTCTACACAATTAATTGGACCTACCCATGCTTACACAATTCATTGATTGGAAGAACTGTATCCCTACCCATGCCGACACAATTATTTGACTGGAAGAACTGTATCCCTACCCCATGCCTACACATTTCATTGACTGGAAGAACTGTATCCCTACCCATGCATACACAATTCTTTGATTGAAAGAACTGTATCCCTACCCATGCATACACAATTCATTGATTGGAAGAACTGTATCCCTACACATGCCTACACAATTTATTGACTGGAAGAACTGTATCCCTACCATGCATACGCAATTCATTGATTGAAAGAACTGTATCCCTACCCATGCCAACACAATTCATTGACTGGAAGAACTGGAGACCTACCCCATGCCGAAACAATTCATTGATTGAAAGAACTGTATCCCTACACATGCCTACACAATGCATTGACTGGAAGAACTGTATCCCTCCCCATGCATACACAATTCATTGATTGAAAGAACTGTATCCCTACCCCATGCCTACACATTGCATTGACTAGAAGAACTGTATCCCTACACATGCCTACACAATTCATTGATTTGAAGAACTGTATCCCTACCCATGCATACGCAATTCATTGATTGAAAGAACTGTATCCCTACCCCATGCCGACACAATTCATTGATTGAAAGAACTGTATCCCTTCACATGCCTACACAATTCATTGACTGGAAGAACTGTATCCCTACCCCATGCCTACACATTGCATTGACTGGAAGAACTGTATCCCTACCCATGCATACACATTTCTTTGATTGAAAGAACTGTACCCCTACCTATGCCTACACACTTCATTGACTGGAAGAATTGTATCCCTACCCATGCCGACACAATTCATTGACTGGAAGAACTGTATCCCTACCCATGCATACGCAATTCAGTGATTGAAAGAACTGTATCCCTACCCATGCCGACACAATTCATTGACTTGAAGAACTGTATCCCTACCCATGCCGACAAAATTCATTGACTTGAAGAACTGTATCCCTACCCATGCCGACACAATTTATTGATTGAAAGAACTGTATTCCTACCCATGCCGACACAATTCATTGATTGGAAGAACTGCATCCCTACACATGCCTACACAATTCATTGACTGGAAGAACTGTATCCCTACCCATGCATACGCAATTCATTGATTGAAAGAACTGTATCCCTACCCATGCCAACACAATTCATTGACTGGAAGAACTGGAGACCTACCCCATGCCGACACAATTCATTGATTGAAAGAACTGTATCCCTACACATGCCTACACAATTCATTGACTGGAAGAACTGTATCCCTACCCATGCATACACAGTTCATTGATTGAAAGAACTGTATCCCTACCCATGCCAACACAATTCATTGACTGGAAGAATTGTATCCCTACCCCATGCATACACAATTCATTGATTTGAAGAACTGTATCCCTACCCATGCATACACAATTCAATGGAAGAACTGTATAGACAGATACACATTGTGGCACCGTTAAATGTAAACACATTTGCAATAGTAATTCCAATGTCACGTGTGCTCGGCCAGCGTAAGAATGTTGGTAATATTAAAAAACGGAATATTTTGGCGACAGAATAATTTGTTTTACTTTTACGAACTTCCGTTTTTACTTTTACCAACTTTGTCATCTTTATCGTCTAAATGTGTGTTACTTTTACAAACATGTTTTCTTTTACGAACGAATTTACGTTTAACGGTGCAGCACACAGTTAAACGGTAATGCTGCTATTACACAGGTGTTACAATAAAACGGAATATATATATAAGACGGCAATCTTTTATTTTAAAATCTCGCGGTGTCTCTTTAGTTTTTCTACGTAAATTTGCATATTTTTAAAAGCAACTCAGCATATTTTATGGCCTTTGGCCTTGGGCCATTATGACAGATTGGACTAATAACTCTTCTATAAGAATTGAATTTTTTTTTAACGGCTCATCAACACAGTATAGGTTATTTAGAGCCGCCCTAGAGAGAGGGGACGGATTCATAGGAATCCGGGAACCGTGCCCTACTCTTATTATCGAATATATTGCTATGGTTCTTTAACGAGGATAGACCAATAAACGGGACGGTTTACGTCCCCATCTGACGGACGAGGCTAAGGGAAAGTGTCTTTCTCAAGAACACACCGACTAAACTCAGTGGCACTACGGAGGATTGAATCCGGGGCCTCCGGTTACAAATCCGCCGCGCTATTGACTGCGCCACGCCAGCCCTCTATGTATATACGAGCTGTGCAGGTATGCATCGAACATGACAACAGGGTAAGAGCGAGACTCGGTGCACCGAAGAACATGGTTTAAACCGTCGGCGGTATTTTTTATTACTGACCGTTCCAAGGCGGTAGCCATATTGTCAACCCTTTTATGTTTGTGATGTCATATTCATTGCTTGTTATTTATCCTTGTATTTGTTGTTTGTTTCTGTGTACGTTTTTGGTTGACTGTGGTCAGTGACTGCAACATTTCATGTACTGGCGGTCAATGAAAATACACCATTAACTTATGTGTATGCTGTTGGATTATTTGCAAGCCATTTGGAATAAAACTGCTGAAGCAATATTTTCTATTTGTTAAAGTATTGAATCATGATACCTAACTTGCCTTACATGTTTATTGTTAGTCTTACAAGCAGTTACGCAGTTGTTAACCTTGTCATTAAACAATATTGCGTTTTCATTGACCGTGAGTATATATGTTCATTCTTTCACTTGTAATTACAGGTAAATGCACAGAATCCGAAAAAGAAAAAGAAAGCAGCGGCTTCATGGATGACGAGAAAGTAAAGCAGAAACAACCAAATAGTAGAAATGGTTCCACAAAGAGCTCAAGGGCAAGCACGCCATCTCGTACCGGAGCGCCACTTGACAATGTGGTCCACAAGGACGATCCTTATGGAGATCTTGTGAAAAAAGCTGTTAGAATAAAAGAAAAATCGCGTTCCACATCGCCCAGCTCTCAACAATCCACGCCAAAATTAAAACACGATAATTCGAGAGCAAAGATTGAGTCATCGCATAATGAAAAATTACGGGACAAATCCGTGAAAACTGGACCAAGCTCACGCACCAGACAAGTGACGACGATGCTTTTTATAATCACAATAGTATTCGTGTTGTCATTTATACCACACCTAGTCCTGATGCTTGTGATTTCCATCAAAAAGGAATTAATAGCAGACCAGCCCCCAGCGGGTATCGCAGTTTATAATTTATTTTTACGCACATTTGTGATAAATAACATGGCGAACCCAATAATTTACGGCTTCTGTGATAAGAAGTTCCGGGCAGAATGTGCTGAGCTGGCAATGACGATCATTTCATGTGGAAGAAATAATTAGTCCCTTCCCCATCTTCACCAGCCGGGCTCCAGCGGTCACGTGTTTGTCGTGAATATACTTTATAGAAAACTTAAATTACAATCTAATTAAATTGTAAATAGACACATTTTACCAGGTAAAACGATATGTATATTTAAAACATGCTGGACCTGTAAGGAATCCGGCTTAGATACAAAAGCTACATACGACACTCAAGACGCATTATATATGAAGAAGCAGTTGAGAAAACATTCTAAGTGTTGGAAAACACTCCAGTGTAAAACTAAGAAAATGTTCATCAGGATGGAAATATCAATGCATAGAAACATAGAAAATACCAATGTATATTGTCAATTTATAAAAACGATTTTGAATGACTTACCCAGTATTTGTTCACTAGCTAAGTGATACACTTCTCAACAATATTAACGGTTGGTTTGTCGTTTCTCCGTAATTTTATAGTTACGTGTTAAATGCATCATGTTGACTGCCCGGGTTTTCCTAAATGCCTTTCTGTACAAACCATGCATTTCTTCTGTACAAACCCGGTTTGTATGCCAAATGCGTATCAAGACATTACACTTTTGTTGCAAATCACAATTACAGTCATTCCAATCCCGTGAAGTACCGTGGCCAACATTTTGTAACTGTTCAGTTTTTCCAATGGCTGTATACCAGATATCGTCATTTTTATGTTGGTTCTTCAATATATCTAAATCAAATCCAGTCATATCATAAATAATTTTGCTGGTAGAAAAGCTTACCCCTATGCCGTAAATATTCTGCGTTTACATTGTTTCTATTCTGGGTAATAAGTGTCACGTGACCGTTACTAAATATAGACTGAAATGGGTCAGTGGTCTGAGCTGAATGTAGTAGTTATCGTCATCTTCCGTTTAATGCCGAATAACCCATATTTGGGATGATGAAAACTTGTGTAGTTATTAATTGAAACATAAATATACCATTGCGTTTTAAATACACAAAAAAAAATTGTCAGAAGAAAGTTATATCTAAAATTTAAAATGATTTTTCCACTGTACCCATCAAGTGTAATTTACTTCACTTCGACGTTCATAATTTAAAGGGAAAGAACTGTTCGCAAATTTAAATTGATTGACGTGTACTCGTTGTCTCCCGTGGCTGAGAATGTTTAACATTTGGGCATGTGAAATTGATTCAATGGTTCGACGTAAAGGGTCAGATATTTTAAAAGGAAATCTTCCTTCGCATGCGCATTAGCGCGTGATTCCCCGATTGTGTTTTGTTTATAACGGTATTTATATAGGTAAACGGGTTGGTTTGCGAGTGTATGTTAACATTTCTAAAATATTTTTTCCTCTACAATCGTCTGATGATAGTGTGCAGTGATTTGTAAAGTGGGGCTGAAAAAAAATCACAATATTGAGCGTTTTATTGATAATGACGAAATCTGGTGAATGACGATAACTGGTACATAACCAGTACAGATTTTTTTCTGAAACTCTATAAAATTCTGGTATGGAAATGGAATAAATTTCTTTATTTAATATTCCAGCATTCATGTCTTAAAATGAATTAATGGCAAAAGACAAAAATCCACATGCTTCGTTTCAGTTGCAGACTTTTTTTTGTGTTTTTGTGTTTTTTGTTTTTAACATTTTATTTGAATATCAAGTGTACAAACATTTATATACCGTACATATGGATTCATTATAGTCCACCTGCTCCTATAGTAAATTATAACTTTTATTAATTTGTGAAATAGATTTAACTTCCTTCCAGTTGTAAATTCAAAACATTAAAACTAATGTATCACAAACAGTTTGCACAGCTTTTGTTGTAGACTCGCAGGGATAAAAACTTTGAATTTTTTGAGAAAATTAAAAGTTACAAATGTTTGTCCATGACACTTCACAGGATCGGAAGGACTGAATTCTGATTTGCAACAAAAGTTTAATGTCTTGATAAGTATTTGGCATAACAACCGGGTTTGTACAGAAAGGTATTTAGGAAAAGCCGGGCCGTCAAAATGGTGCATTTAACAATTTAACATCTAACCATATGGAAAATCGACAAGCAATCCGTTAATATTTTTGAGCAATGTAGTTTGTTCCATTGTCAATCACCTTAGACTGTGTCGTCGAACTGTGACGTCACATGCGGGGTTACCACAGGACTGGTCAGTGGTAAACACATACATTAGTTCATGCTGCTAAGAGAATAGGCCCCTGGCCCATATTCATTCCGGTTGCAATCTGATTTGTCATTTAGTAGAAATGGTTCCATAAATCCATATCTTCCATATCAATCACTTTTGCCCCCTCTCAGTTTAAAACATTATTAGTCCTGTCGCCGATTTCACCAACAACTCCTTAAGTTTTACTTAAATACTTAAGAAAATACTCAACTAGGTCACTAAGTAAAACTTAGCATAAATGTGCTTCACCAACATAAATTAAGTGTCCACTTGATAACTAAGCTAAATTTAAGTTTTTACGTAAGTAAACTGGTTTGTTGAAACATGTTTTCCTTACTTAAGAAAACTTAGGAGGTAAACTTAAATTTAAGTGTTTAAGTAGCTAAGTATATACTTAAGTATGTTGGTGAAATCGGCGCCTGGAAATATAGTGTTATTACACTATTGTTGAATAATTTATTTTTTCTAAGGCACAGTCTGAGGAAGACAAAAGACAATGGTCGAAACTGTCTCTAAGGACGTGAATAAGTAAACAATATGTCGTGGCAAATCCTTTCTGGAAAACTTTTGTCATGCGATGTTTTTCCCCCCCATAATTCCTAAAAATAATCAAGTGGGATTACGCTTGTTTAAGAATGATAAAAGATATATAAAAAGAAATCCTAACCTATTACACAGGGCATTACATAGAAGAAAAGAAGACGCACTTATAGACGTTTGGTTTGTTTTGATACGTAATAAATTGGTAAAACAGAACTGGAGATATGTGTCATGTGCCCATTTATGACGTTCTAGCTGTCTCATATTTTACATACAGAGTAAAATCTACATAAATTATATACGATAGAAATATTATGATGACAAATGGGTTGTGTCTACCAACATTAGATTAAAATAATACACTGGCAAGTTGATAATGTTTGTTTGTTTGTTTGGTGTTTAACGTCATTTTCAACACATGTAAGGTTATACTAGTATATAATGGTCGAATTTTTTGTGATGGAGGCAGACCACCCATATTTTCCTGGGTAGAACCAGTACTGTATACCATCCGTAAGATATGTGATCCACTGGCAAGCAAGAATGGTTTAAGACTGAGTGGGTTCATTAGAGAAGTCCTCACTACAGGCCTAACAATCCTCATGTTTCTGTGAAATAGTTCTGCTATTCACTTTGAAAAACATACTACTTTATTGTCTAGACCAATGTTTTATGCTCGCGGCGTCCCGTCAGTTTTGCTATAAATAACTTGCATATTTCTAAATCATTATTAAACAATCATTATTAAACATTATTTGAATAGTTCAAACCAACTTGGTTTTGCATATTATGTAAGCTTGAGGGTGCCAGTGGATATTATCAATCCGAGAATGTAATGTCGACCGAGGCGATAATATCCACTGGCACCCTCAAGAGGATGTGATATTTATTTTATTATACCGAACAAATACTCCTAATATACTAATATGGGTGTTTGCCCCCCTCCCCCTACCCGAGTACTGAATACTCTCTAATTTAGAGCTGAGTACTGAATTCTCCTTTATTTTAGAGCTGAGTACTGAATACTCCTTTATTTTAGACCCGAGTACTGAATACTATTTAACATGAATTTCTTCATAAAAATTAACCAATTTGCTATTTATTCGTCTATTTTTTTGAATATGTGATATAAAAGGACATTTGAAACTGTATTAAAGGTTGTATCTCACCGTTTTGCTGTTTTGGGGTCAATCATGACGATTTTTGTGATTTTCAACAGTTTTTTTTACATAGAAAACATAGTTTGAAGGCGTGAACCTATTTTTTATGCGTACTGAATACTAAATAATGTAATGCGCGGGTACTGGTACCCGGGCCGTGGGTACTGAATACTCTCTAATTTTTCCCTGAATACTGCGTACCAAAAGAGGGGAGTGGGGAGGGCGGGTGGGGTGGTAACACCTCCACTAATATACTCGATAATGAAGAAAAAAGTGTTGTTGTTGTTGTTGAAAAAACATCTACTTTCAGAACTGAGCTTTTCAAAAAGCTAGCGGGATGATATTTCGCGCTATCACCCGCTATGACGCCGCGTTGAGGGTGATATTTTGCGCTATCACCCGCTATGACGACGCGTTGAGGGTGATAGCGCGAAATATCAACCGGCAGGGTATGGAGAGTTTACAGTGAGATATAATAATACGAATTGTTGGATTACTAAATGGTAACTACTTCAAACTAGACGAGTGTCCCTTTATGCAATTCATGGTACCTTTTTTCTCTCTTTCGAATATGTTCAGACGAGTCGTCTCCCGTTTATAATAACTTATAATAACGGGGGTTGCAACGCTGAAAATTTTCTAGGATTGTACTATTGTAATGTATAAGGTCCAGATATTTATGATTATGACCAACTTGTCCAGTCACATTAGAAAGTCGTAGTTACCATAGAAACTAATGGTAATCAGTATTACGGTGACGGTTGAATTGACGTACATACTGGACTGTAACGTACGTACGGGACTGTAACGTATATACTGGACTGTAACATACATACTGGACTGTAACGTACGTAGTGGACTGTAACGTACGTACTGGACTGTAACGTCTATACTTGACTGTAACGTACATACTGTAACGTACATGCTGGACTGTAACGTATATACTGGACTGTAACGTACATACTGGACTGTAACGTACATACTGGACTGTAACGTACATACTGGACATTAACGTACATACTGGACTGTAACGTACACACTGGACCTTAACGTACACACTGGACTGTAACGTACACATTGGACTTTAACGTACATACTGGACCGTAACGTACAAACTGGACCTTAACGTACATACTGGACTTTAACGTACATACTGGACTATAACGTACACACTGGACCTTAACGTACATACTGGACTGTAACGTACATACTGGACTTTAACGTACATACTGGACTGTAATGTACACACTGGACTGTAACGTACACACTGGACCTTAATGTACACACTGGACTGTAACGTACACATTGGACTTTAACGTACACACTGGACCTTAACGTACATACTGGACTGTAACGTACATACTGTACTGTAACGTACACATTGGACTTTAACTTACATACTGGACTGTAACGTACATACTGGACTTTAACGTACATACTAGACTCCAGGCAACTGCATTTAAATATCTATCCATGAATTCATGTTTTACATATGTACCATATATGCATTCCACATATGTATCTCATATGAAAGTAACACAGGTGTAAAACATGTGAACATAGATTTTACTAAATAACACTGAAACTTAAACATGTCGTGTAACACGTTTCTACAATATTCTACACAATTTACATAACGCTATATGTATAGCAGTACACAAGACACTGTCACTAGACTCAACAGCTTCTGCGGCGTGTATCTGGACCTAGACCGCCATTATTTTATATAGGCCTGTTAATAAAGACTTAAACGAAAATATCCAACACCAATTATGCTTGCCATATAATGCACACAATGCATCATCAGTAATGCCCAGTGCAACACAAAAATGGGCCTTAGATAAAGATGCGGTGACCTACTTTTCCCCCAAAATATTTTCTGAACTGAAAGTAAACACATTCCTTTTGACTTCTGAGGTCAAAAGGAACAAACTGTGCTTCACAAGAAGTAGTGCACCATTTCCATCTTACCCCTCAACTTAGATGCGGTTTGCGCTAGAAGTAAGGTAAATGTTTCAGAAATAAAGGAAAACATTCAATAAATACCAGAACTGCGTCTTTAACCACTATACTTAATAGTAACTAACTCAATATTTTACCTAGGACTACTTCCGAGTACTAACAGAATGACTCCGTGGTGCCCCGTCTAGCTCCATCTTGCCTGTGGCTAAATGACTCCGTGTTGCCCGGTCTAGCTCCATCTTGCCTGTGGCTAAATGACCCCGTGGTGCCCGGTCTAGCTCCATCTTGCCTTTGGCTAAATGACTCCGTGTTGCCCGGTCTAGCTCCATCTTGCCTGTGGATAAATGAGCCCGTAGTGCCCGGTCGAGCTCCATCTTGCTTGTGGCTAAATGAGCCCGTGGTGCCCGGTCCATCTTGCCTTCATAGTTACTAACTTCATAGTAACTAACTCAATATTTTACCTATGACTACTTCCGAGTACTAACAGTATGACCCCGTGGTGCCCGGTCTAGCTCCATCTTGCCTGTGGCTATATGACCCCGTGGTGTCCGGTCGAGCTCCATCTTGCCTGTGGCTAAATGACCCCGTGGTGCCCGGTCTAGCTCCATCTTGGCTGAGGCTAAACGACCCCGTGGTGCCCGGTCTAGCTCCATCTTGGCTGAGGCTAAACGACCCCGTGGTGCCCGGTATATCTACATCTTGTCTGTGCTAAATGACCCCGTGATGTCCGGTCGAGCTCCATCTTGCCTGTGGCTAAATGACCCCGTGGTGCCCGGTCTAGCTCCATCTTGGCTGAGGCTAAACGACCCCATGGTGCCCGGTCTAGCTCCATCTTGGCTGAGGCTAAACGACCCCGTGGTGCCCGGTCTAGCTCCATCTTGCCTGAGGCTAAACGACCCCGTGGTGCCCGGACTAGCTCCATCTTGTCTGTGGCTAAACGACCCCGTGGTGCCCGGTCTAGCTCCATCTTGCCTGTGGCTAAACGACCCCGTGGTGCCCGGTCTAGCTCCATCTTGCCTGAGGCTAAACGACCCCGTGGTGCCCGGTATATCTACATATTGTTTGTGCTAAACGACCCCGTGGTGCCCGGTATATCTACATCTTGTCTGTGCTAAATGACCCCGTGGTGTCCGGTCGAGCTCCATCTTGCGTGTGGCTAAATGACCCCGTGGTGCCCGGTCTAGCTCCATCTTGGCTGAGGCTAAACGACCCCGTGGTGCCCGGTCTAGCTCCATCTTGCCTGAGGCTAAACGACCCCGTGGTGCCCGGTCTAGCTCCATCTTGCCTGAGGCTAAACGACCCCGTGGTGCCCGGTCTAGCTCCATCGTGCCTGAGGCTAAACGACCCCGTGGTGCCCGGTCTAGCTCCATCTTGCCTGAGGCTAAACGACCCCGTGGTGCCCGGTCTAGCTCCATCTTGCCTGTGGCTAAACGACCCCGTGGTGCCCGGTCTAGCTCCATCTTGCCTGAGGCTAAACGACCCCGTGGTGCCCGGTCTAGGACCCCGTGGTGCCCGGTCTAGCTCCATCTTGCCTGAGGCTAAACGACCCCGTGGTGCCCGGTCTAGCTCCATCTTGCCTGTGGCTAAACGACCCCGTGGTGCCCGGTCTAGCTCCATCTTGCCTGTGGCTAAACGACCCCGTGGTGCCCGGTCTAGCTCCATCTTGCCTGTGGCTAAACGATCCCGTGGTGCCCGGTCTAGCTCCATCTTGCCTGTGGCTAAACGACCCCGTGGTGCCCGGTCTAGCTCCATCTTGGCTGAGGCTAAACGACCCCGTGGTGCCCGGTCTAGCTCCATCTTGCCTGTGGCTAAAAGACCCCGTGGTGCCCGGTCTAGCTCCATCTTGCCTGTGGCTAAATGACCCCGTTGTGCCCGGTCTAGCTCCATCTTGCCTGTGGCTAAACGACCCCGTGGTGCCCGGTCTAGCTCCATCTTGCCTGTGGCTAAATGACCCCGTGGTGCCCGGTCTAGCTCCATCTTGGCTGAGGCTAAACGACCCCGTGGTGCCCGGTCTAGCTCCATCTTGCCTGTGGCTAAATGACCCCGTGGTGCCCGGTCTAGCTCCATCTTGCCTGAGGCTAAACGACCCCGTGGTGCCCGGTATATCTACATCTTGCCTGTGGCTACTATACTAGTTCCAATTTCTTAGTCAGTATACACGCGTAGTTTCCAGTTCTACATTCGTCAGATCATTTTAATAACATTTTCAAAAATAAAAACATATGCCTTTGATTTATTTTTTATCAATCGCAGTTTACACGCGTAGTTTCATTTCAACGTTTATCAGATCATTTTAATATAACTTTCAGAAAATAAAAACATATGTTGTTACATTTTTATTTTTTCAGTGAAATTAGGGCTTCGATATATTTTTATTTTCTGAAGAACCCACCAATTATTTCTTCCTTAGGCTTTTACAAATTTAATCAAATAAAGCATCATGTTTCTAGAATTGATAAGTTTGCCTATTAAAGGGACACACGGCAATCTTGAAGATGTTATATATCAAGCATTACAATTAGCACCTCGATTTATTAATCCAGTATTATTAATCCAGTATTATTAATCCAGGATTATTTTGACTATAAAACTGCTTGCATATAATTAAATAAAACAATTGAGATTTCAATCGTCTTCGTTATTCGTTATTCTACCACATTTTGAAATGTATTATTGGTGCTATATAATGTATAGTTAGCAATATGCAAACACAATTTGTTTTAAACTATTATAATGATTGAGGAAATGCAAGTTATGTAGGAAAACTAACGGGACGCCTGAGTTTTTCAAAAATCAAGATTGCCGTGCGTCCCTATCTTTTTGCAGTTTTGAACTTTACAGTACTAAAAAAGCGAAGATGATATTAATATTTTACTATTGACTAAACTAAACTCGCTTAATATGACGATGCGGAAACATCCGGCCTGAAGTACAAACTTATGACTAAATAGGGCAGTAAGAATTGTTATCATGCTTTTAGATGCGTGGAAAAACATGCATGATTTACATAGGCGTTTTGTTTTAGATTTTTTAAAAAAATAAATTAATCAAATTGTTGTAATTGTTATTTCCTTGTTAACTCACCTGAGTCGAAGGCTCAAAGAACAGGTGAGCTATTGTTGGGATCACTCTTCGTCCGTCGTCCGTCCGTCCGTTGTTATCCTTTGCTTCAAACGACTTCTCCCCAGAAACCGCTTGATCAATTTTGACCAAACTTCACATAGATGATCTGTTGAAGAATGCTTTCAAATTTGTAAAACTTAGGTTCGCGTGACATCCAAAATGGCGAAACGTTAAACAATCTTCTCCTCAAGACAGTTTTTCTTTTAAAATGATCGCTAACGCATAGACTATCAACCTTATTTAAAAGAAGTCCTCAGAGTAAAAAATAGCCGTGCCCCTGGGTCCAACTTTTGTATATGGAGATTTTGCATGTATTTCATAGACTTATAAAGGAAAAAACTTAAATCTTCTTTCTCTGAAACCACAGGGTCCAGAGGTGTCATGTATTACATGTAGCATCAGTTTATGGTCATCTAGCAAGTTGTTGAAAAAGTGACCCTAGGGTCAAAGTTGGCCCCGCCCCGGGGATCACAGTTTTAGATAGGTCTACATATAGGAGAAACTAAAAAAGATATTCTTCTCTGAAACCACTGATCTCTCATTTATAACATGTAAGATCAGTTTATGGTCCTGTAACAAGTTTGTTCACATGGTGACCATGGGGTCAAATTTGGCCCGCCCCAGGGTCACATATTTTACATAGACATATGAGGATTTTTTTTTTTAATCCTCTTCTCTGAAACTACCAGCGCCAGTTGTTTAATATTTTGCATTTACTATAAGCTTATGGTCCTCTACCAAGTTTGTTCAAATGGTGACCATGGGGTCACATTTTGCCTGTCTCAGTAGTCACATGTCTTACATAGACTAATATAGGGACAATTTTAAAAATCTTCCCCTCTAAGGCCACCTCCTCTAAGGCCCCAAGATGTAGAGCTTTCATTAACTGTCGGTCAATGACAACGCACCAGTAGGTTATATAGAGATTATTAAACTGCTGGGATCGATTATAGGGAAATCCTTCACGAGATGGTAGACGTGTGGTTCTTTGCACGAACGGGTGTAAGCGAGTGAGTGAAAAAACAACACACGTCTACCATCGAGTGAATGATTGACATGTAATAGATCACAACAGTCAAATAATCTATTTATTACATTTTTAATCAGATTATGTATGATTTTAACCAGAATTATTCGCTTTATTTAGCGTTTATATATCGGCGGATGACGTCGACATCACCAACGTGTTAAATTGACGTCATAACTCAATGTCGCAGTTAGTTATTTTTGTGTTCGGAGTTATTTATTAATATTAGGCGATTATGAATATTCTTTCACTGAGAAATCCTAATATTTCACCAATACATTTTATTGCTTAAGTAATTTATAATAATAAGTGCATATTTTAAATTGAAAGATATTAATTAACAAATGCAAACACTGTCTGTCTCAGAATTCCTATGCATGGTGTATAGCGTTCAATTAAAGTCACACGGGTAGAAAACAAAAGTCGTACATTTTAATACCGGCCAACCGTTTTATCGTTTCATTATTCCGACGTCAAGATAAAGACAGGCCACATTTAGCTAGAGTTACAAATGACGTTATCTTGCTGGAATAACGTGACGTCGGGCTGAGACACATATGACCTTGAACTCCAGGTTGGACCCTAACCTTTAAGGTACAGACCTGATTCTTGCGCGCTTCAAACCTTCTTATCATGCTAAACATTTCTATTTAGTTTTATAAAAATCCATTCAATAATGTAAGAGTTATGACTGATACACAGTTGTGCTGCTAGAGTGATTACGAAGCAAAATATAACGTTTTGAAATAATTCAAGGGCAACAACTCTGTTGCTTCTACTATGTCTAGTTTTCTAATTTATCCGAGCTTTTTATAATCAATTAATAGCAACCTGCCAAAGATCGATGAAAACAAAACAAAAATAAATAAATAAAAAAATAAGGAGCTAGAGTTCGAACTATCGAATATTTAATAAATCAAGGGTCATAACTCTGATATTTTTAATCTGATTGATCTGGTTTTCCAAACTGTCCACACTTACATCAATATTATCAATCTGGCCAAGTTTGGTAAATATCAATTACAACCTGAAGATGCTATCGAGTTCACTAGACAGAATATGGATGTTTTCAAGTAGCATTCAAGGACGACAGTCAACCACAAACACACACACAGAAGCAAACAACAACTATACAAATGAATAAAAGGCGAGATATGACATCACAAACACAAAAGGCAATAGGGCTACCGTCTTGGAACGGTCAGTGGCAAAAAAGGCTACTGGGGGTTTAAACCAGGTTCGAGGGAACAAGTCTCACTCTTACCCTATTTTCATCCCAATAAACGGGACAGTGTAAATAAAGATATCTCCGCCAGGGAATATAAATAGAAAGCATTCATTTAAAAAATGTAAGCAACTAATTAAAGTTAAGAGAAGTACAACTTCGATTGCGGAATATGGAGAATTAGGTAAATACCCTCTTTACATATTAAGATATATAAGAATCATAAAATATTAGTTTAAAATGTCAGCAACAGATAATATATTTATTGATTGTAATATAGAAGTTGTTAATTGGTTATCTAAAGTAATAGGGCGTTTGCTAATAAGGTAAACCCTCCCCCCACCACAAGGGGGACTTTTGTAGACCCTATTTTTCTGAAAGCGCATTATGTATGTAGTCTTTTGCAACTTGTGTGCCATCTGAGCGTTTGGGCTTTATCGTGTTACAGGGTGTAGAATACGTTACCTATAAAATAATAATTAATTTTACTGCATTTTGAAGACTAAACATGTATGGAAAAAAGGGTTTGTATTTTAAATTATCTTCATTATTCATGCCTTTTATAATACACACTTTCGTTTCACTTACTTTTTATACCTTGGATACCTGCGTTACCAAGCCTACGTCACCGTAATTTACGTTACCTTGTTTTATTAAGTTTTTTAACGTAAGACATTAAGAAATTAATGATGTTACATCCGAAAATTATTCCAAACCTTACACATGTCACAGACATACGTACTCATGATGTCGATAGTGTTTGGTTCTTGTTATGTCCGTTACACTGTGTGTTTTCAAATCATTTTTTATTTTCCGCATGCTAAAAGAAATTAGAACAAATCATCGAATAAACAATTACAGATTTATTGCAACATTCCTTTAGACATGATTCATTGTACTCATTTTGAACATTATTTATGCTTTTTAAGCTATAACATTTCGTTTCACTTAATGTTTATACCTTTGATACCTGCGTTATTAAGCCTACGTTACTGTAGTTTACGTTACCTTGTTGAATGAAGGTGTTTGGTTTAAGAAATTAAGAACATATATATTTTATATCCAAAAATTATTTAAAACATCTTAGTTATTATTATTATAATAGACAAACAATGTTTGGTTCTTGTACTGTCCGTTACATTTCTTTTTTTTAAATAATTAATAATAATTTTCCGTGTGTTACCAGAAATCTACAAAATTCAGCCAATTAGCTTATAAAGATTTTAATACAACATTCCTCTACACATCATCGATGGTAACAACAAAGTTTGAACAGACATGAAATTATGTCAATGTCAATCATGCTAATATGCGTTACCTCATGTATTAAACGTTACATATGTTACCAATTAAGTTTACCACATTTTATTTAAATACTACATCTAAGTATCAAATGAAAACATGGATATATGTTTATTTTCCTTTATATACTGTTTATACTTAGATAAACATTGAATGAACATGGTGTCAACCAACTACTGGGACGCAATATCACCAATAGTCCAGTCAAATTCAATAACTTTATCTTCTTTCATTTGTTTCTGCGTTTGGTAGATCTGGTTAATGTTGGTCAGTATGGTGCCACAACAACACATGTTCAATGCATAATTATAGAAAATTGACACGTCGGCAAAAAACTGTTGTGGCCTTTGCATTTTCGCGAAAACGTATTTGACATCCGTGTAAAAAGGTTTGCCATATAGGCAGCACTTTTTTTTGAAGATCATCCGAACATTCATGCTGCTGTTCGAGCAAACCAAATTGAGGCAAACTCTCTGTAGTTATTAATCATCTTCAATGGGACAGCCTAGCCTCCCCCTACAAAGCCGCTTGTTGTAACACTGCTTATAAAGCAATGTAGTGTGGGTAGTAAAGAGTAAATATCAGACCCCTTAACCTCTACAATTTGTTTCACATTCAACATCTCCTTTTTTAATCATCCCATTGCCAATCGCGACATACGGATGTATTACTGAAACAAATTTTGAAATCAGGATCAGTATGTATGTGTCATGAGAACGCACCACGCCACGACTGTTTCAGATGTTGGTGAGGACTGATAGTGTTCATTCTGATGTCTGCTTCCTCCTATGATGAAAACAGATCTCCCTGATCAAAAGCAATGACAGATATGTCATCTGCAATGGTAAGCCGGAGACATTTTTTCCCCATACAAAGTAGGTTTCATGGCCCTGGAGGTTTGGTGCTTATCTGTCTGTTTTCCACTGGCCGCAATGAGATTAATGAAATGTGTCGTATTGTCGTGATGTAACTCTTCAAACAACAATATGTCTTCGTTTTCGACCCTGTCAACAGGAATGTTGGGGTTTCACATCGCCTCTTGCACTCAAACTACTTGATAGATCTATGGACGCAAGTGTCTTTCACAAAGTCTTCTCAAGGTGCTTTGGTAAGTATGTCAAACACCAGCTCTGCCAAATCGTCAAACGTACCAGGAACTGAATGCTGACTGTGAGGTGTTGCTTTACCTTCACACACATACACAGTATATTCAGTAGGTCGCTGTGCAGCTGGCTCAACTGATACTTCTCAGCAGTAGAGCAATTTGGCTTTGTCAGTTCTATCTGAATTGCCACCAGCGTTGCAAGGGACCTAGAGGATATGATAGCTTCAACTTAAGATCTGGCTTATGCCTGATGAGTAGGGGAACAATTAACCAAATATAGTGTGTTATAGATCGGGTCGGCGTGTCAATTAACAAGTCATTGACAAATATGTCATAGTCTTCTCAGCCTGATGCTGTAATAGATCTGGCTATGCTGAATACCGGACGATCAGCAGTACAGCTCATAATCATTGATATTAACTCGGAATGGGGTTTGTGAAACCAATGATAAATTCCGTGGGTCTTCTCAATTCTTTCTCATTGTTCTTTGTTTGGGATGGATGCAGTTCTTTGCGCCAAGAATTAACTTCTGATGCCATATTTGCCATCTGGAGAGTGGCCTCTAGCAGCTTTGCTCTACATTGATGTGTAATGCACCAGGGTTATTACCGGTATGCTGCATACTTTCTACTGAATCCAATGATGTTACCCCAAACATTTGCATGTTGATTGATAGTTTATGAATAGTTATGACATGTGGAACAGGGACACTGAATCTCCTGTTTTGGAGAAGTTCATCTGACCGGGGGATGGGTTGTGTCAAGACTCAGTGTGTCATTAAATCTACTGGAATGTGTCTGGCGTAGTTCCAATGGTCATTGGACATAGGCGGTAGCGTAAAAATATATGCATGTCAAAGTCATTTTCCTTTGTGTCTGTATTTGATAAGAGTTAGTATTATTAGTATTGTCCAAATACTAGTAATCGGAATAAGGCAAGACTAAATTACATTGAATTTTTTTTTGGGATTTGTCTCAAAAGCAGGAAACATTGTAACAACTGTAAAAAATACCATTTTCAATAAACAAATCCCAAAGAATAATCCAATGGGATTTTTCTCAAAAGTAGGATACATTGTAACAACTATGTAAAAAATACCATTTTCAATAAACAAATCCCAAAGAATAATCCAATACATGGTGTAACGTAAACTGCAGTATATTTTCATATTTCATTATGTTGAAAAGGCTGTCTAAATTAAACAATTCATAAATAACATAAATATTAGAGTTTGACACATGGCATATTTATATTTTAAATATGGTAAAGAAAAAAGGAATCTAACCTCAAAATAAGACACGTGCCATATTTATACTGCAAATTGCAACATTTACAGGAAAGAGTTTGATAATTAAAATGTTTATGCCAGGAAGAGTTTGACACATGTCATGGTTATTAATCGTATATATAATGCGAAACTTGTTTTTTGTAATTACATTATTTTGTTAGCAAATTATATGTTTCAACATCTTCATTTTATGGATGAAAAATTTAAAAAGTGAACTTTAATTTTCAAAATGCCAGTGCCAAAGCAGCTTTGTAAAATCTGTATGAAGCAGTGTAATACTGACTGTCTGTTCTGTCAAGTAAGTAGCTTTTTACATTAATAAAGGATAGTAGGCAAGTGTGTATTTATGTCAACGATACGGCTTAGTGTGTAAGTCTGCAGATATTGAAGATGAGTACCACTTTGTTTTAGCTTGTCACTTGTACCATGATATTCGTAAACAGTATATAAAACCATATTATTACCGTCGTCCAAGTGTGTATACATTTGTATTTAACTAATGCAAGCAATCAGTACCATAATTCTGATACATTTTGCAAGTATATTAAAGAATATTTTAACCAAAGAAATGCCATGATTGATAATTAATTATTTCTTTCATCCTCTGTAGTGGTGATACACAGTTTAGAAGCTATAGGTATCACTATATTCATACAATTTAATGTTTTTTTTATATTGCATTTGTTTCCATAACACATATGTTTTTTTTTATCTTGGCAGGTATGTGATCAATGGACTCATTATACGTGCGAATTATTGACGAAAAAGGCTTATAAGACATTGGCAAAGCTTGACTACATCTGTGTAAATTGTAGAGCTGATCCAAACACCGGCCACTTCGATTTTCTTTCTGGCTTAAATCGTCTTAAAGTAGTAAGTTTGTTTGTGCGTTATTTCTTCCAACATTTTACATCTTTGTCAATTCAACATAAAAGTACTTTACTGGATTATCTCAAATAAAATGTATAATGAACGTAATAATTTCAAAAATGAATTGCACGGGGTTATCTGTGAAGTGGTAGTAGCTAGGGTTGTATAACAAGGAATTTTATACAATATTATAATAATATAGCGATAATGTATTTGAAATGTATACAAACTTAGAACATATATACAAACACACGCTCTACAGATATGGGCTAACATTTAAACTTCATCGTTAACAACATTTTCTTTATTAAACAAATAAAGGCTGCAGAAAAGGGCATCAAAGAAATGAAGAAGACGTGCAAAAGTGAAACACTGCTACTAGAACAGGTTCCGTGTCCCAAAATCCAGGAAGACATGAACACGAACTATGTTTCTCGTGACGAAATCTCAAACTTTATTTTGTCAGAATTCTACGGCACAAACAGACAGGCCCTTTTAAGCACACCGAATGGAGACTGCATGTTTAATGCTGTGTCAATTTAATGCTGTGTCAACCATGCTCGCCGGAAGTGAGATGTTGTCTGTAGAGTTGAGGTACCGCTGTTGTGTAGAAATGACAATAAATACCAAACGTATACTCGGTCATCCAGATTACAGGAGCTTGGAGCCATTTTCATCGGAATATGACCAGGATTGTTTGGACTGTGCTTCGATAGGCAGGTACCAGTCCGTATGGCATATGATTGCACTGTCTAATCTCCTTGGTATCACCATTGAATCGGTATACCCATGTGTCAACGGGTGCACAGACATGGCCTTTAAACGACTGAATCGCGTATTCAACCCTGAAAGTCAGTCGGACAAGTCAAAGGGAATATCGCTTATGTGGACAAACATACGAAAGCACCCTAGATTAAATTCAAGAAAACATGGACCAGTATGGACACCGAACCACTTTGTTCCGTTGGTAGAAGCGTCTGATGAAAGTATTCCCACGCTTCTGGCGGATGATACAAGTAACGCGGTAGAGGTATTGTACTTCAACATGTTATTACGTAATTATTTGTCGTCAGTATTTATAAACAACTTTTATGTTTAAAAGTACACTATATTCCCAATGTATTGTAATTAAATATGAAAAAGAATACTTGTTTCAAAATATACTTTTTTACGTTTTTAGATTCAAGCAGAGAAATCCACGATTAATATCGACGATATTAGCGGAAGATTGATTGATACATCTACCCTAACAGAATAATAGCATCTATGCTGTTATTGAGAGAATATGAAAGGTAAGTTTGACATCATTTTGTATATTTTCGAATGAAATGTTTGCTTTATGTACATACGATATAATTATATTTACAAATAATCAGCAAAATCAAAATCCATTATAATAAAGGTACATATCGGGGAAAATCACATTTAAAATAAATATGTATTATTTGTGTATTTTTTCTTCAGTGACCAATCCATGTCTTTAGAGAACGACACCGATGCAGAAGTGTCCACTGGAATGATAACTTCCATGAAAAAACAGATGGACGCAGACGAAGACTCACTATTGAGAGTGTATGATAGGTAAATATGTATCTATAATTAATTCAAAATCAGTTAGCTTGATATCAAACAAGTACCGTTGGAGAATATGTGAATAATAATTTATATAGTAAAAACTACATGTACTGTTAAATTAATGATGGACAACTTTACTCAACTTTGTTTTCATTTCAAATTTTGATTCATGTCGACACAAACAGTATTATTTGTTGGTTTCAGCTTCCAATCAGTTCCTATGAACGAGACTTCCGCCGGTCCTATGGACACATCCGATACCACTCAGATTCCAGTTTCTGTAAATGAGATGCACGTGCTCGGACTGGGTGACACCTTCAACATTTCCAACCGGAACATTGACGACGCGAAGGAAATTGCAGAAAGGTACGTTTAGAAGATTATTAACTGGTTAATAATGAATAATAAATAAGATTTAATATATGCATCATTTAAATGCTACCTTAATGGATTCTGACTGTAAACGAGAAATACACATGATATAAACAAAGTTATTGTTCGTGCTTTTCTTCTTCAGTTCTATGGTCGAACCCGCACTGTCAAACTCCATTATTCAGGAAGAACCGGTGTCATTTAAGATCTTTGAGAAGGGCAGTAAGCGTGGCGGTCGAATTCTTGTGAGCACCGATGGCTACACCAGGGCTTTATATTTAATTACCAGCCCAGGCTACACATATGGAATAAAGGTTAGTATTAATACATTAAAATAAACATTTCATAAGAAACATCATGCGCATTTAATCAACATTAGTAATAGACCGTAAATATATATGCATGTCATAGAGGATGATAAAGTGTTTTTTGTTGTTGTAGAAAACGTACAAAACGTCGGAACTGTGGACATGCAGCATCCGCAGTAAAAAGATGCGATGTCACGCGACTGTCGCACAGTTTGGAGATGTGTTCCATCCCGGCAGCAACCGACACGTCCATCCGTCCGACCCTGGCGTCATGAACAAAACTTTAGTCAAGTGCCAGGTATGTCTTTGTCAATCATATCAAACAGACAGGTCGTCGCTATTTAATTAATTGATGCATTTTTATATATCTGTTTGTCATGATCATTAAAGGGTATTCATACTCAAAATCAGCATGCATGCGCCATATTAAACACCTTATTTATATTCAAAATCAACACGCATAAGCCATATTAAAAACCGTATTCCTACTCAAAATCAACACGCAAAAGAAATATTAAACACCATATCCATACTCAAAATCAATACGCAAAAGCCATTTTAAACACCGTATTCATACTCAAAATCAACACACAAAAGCCATATTAAACACCGCATTCATACTCAAAATCAACACACAAAAGCCATATTAAACACCGCATTCATACTCAAAATCAACACACAAAAGCCATATTAAACACCGCATTCATACTCAAAATCAACACACAAAAGCCATATTAAACACCGCATTCATACTCAAAATCAACACACAAAAGCCATATTAAACACCGCATTCATACTCAAAATCAACACATGAAGAAAACATATTAAACACCGTATTAATACTCAAAATCAACACGCAAAAGAAATATTAAACACCATATTCCTACTCAAAATCAATACGCAAAAGTCATTTTAAACACCGTATTCATACTCAAAATCAACACAAAAAAGCCATATTAAACAGCGTATTCATACTCAAAATCAACACGAATAAGACATATTAAACACCGCATTCATACTCAAAATCAACACACAAAAGCCATATTAAACACCGCATTCATACTCAAAATCAACACACAAAAGCCATATTAAACACCGTATTCATACTCAAAATCAACACACAAAAGCCATATTAAACACCGCATTCATACTCAAAATCAACACACAAAAGCCATATTAAACACCGCATTCATACTCAAAATCAACACACAAAAAACATATTAAACACCGCATTCATACTCCAAATGAACACGCAAACGCCATATTAAAAACTGCATTCATACTCAAAATCAACAAGATTAAGACATATTAAACACCGTATTCATACTCAAAATCAACACACAAAAGCCATATTAAACACCGCATTCATACTCAAAATCAACACACAAAAGCCATATTAAACACTGTATTCATACTCAAAATCAACACACAAAAACCGTATTCAACTCAAAATCAACACTCATAATCCATATTAAAAACCGCATTCATACTCAAAATCAACACACAAAAGCCATATTAAACACCGCATTCATACTCAAAATCAACACACAAAAAACATATTAAACACCGCATTCATACTCCAAATGATCACGCAAACGCCATATTAAAAACTGCATTCATACTCAAAATCAACACGAATAAGACATATTAAACACCGTATTCATACTCAAAATCAACACGCATAAGCCATATTAAACACCGCATTCATACTCAAAATCAACACGCAAACGCCATATTAAAAACCGTATTCATACTCAAGATCAACACGCACAAGCCATATTAAACACCGCTTTCATACTCAAAATCAACACGCACAAGCCATATTAAACACCGTATTCATACTCAAAATCAACACGCAAACGCCATATTAAAAACTGCATTCATACTCAAAATCAACATGAATAAGACATATTAAACACCGTATTCATACTCAAAATCAACACGCATAAGCCATATTAAAATCCGCATTCATACTCAAAATCAACACGCAAACGCCATATTAAAAACTGCATTCATACTCAAAATCAACACGAATAAGACATATTAAACACCGTATTCATACTCAAAATCAACACGCATAAGCCATATTAAAATCTGCATTCATACTCAAAATCAACACGCAAATGCCATATTAAAAACTGCATTCATACTCAAAATCAACACGAATAAAACATATTAAACACCGTATTCAAACTCAAAATCAACACGCATAAGCCATATTAAAATCCGCATTCATACTCAAATTCAACACGCAAACGCCATATTAAAAACTGCATTCATACTCAAAATTAACACGAATAAGACATACTAAACACCGTATTCATACTCAAAATCAACACGCATAAGCCTTATTAAAAACCGCATTCATACTCAAAATCAACACGCAAACGCCATATTAAAAACCATATTCATACTCAAAATCAAAATTGTTCTCAAATGCAATGCGTGCCACTATAACAAACACATACCGACTGTGCAATGTCGTTGCATTGATTACATAGACATGTTGTATCAATACTTTAAATACATCTCTTATTGAAGTGTGTACTAGTACTACGTGATTTTGTCACATACAGAATGATCCGTAACACTAAAAGTTTAAGTAAAGTACCTTCCTGATTATTTTTGACTTAATGTTAACATGTCAAACACTATTGTTAAATCGATAGCAGGAGCATTGATGGTCGGAAGGTAACCAACGGTATGTTGTGACACACCAATTAAGCCTCTGATGTTGATGTTAAACCCTATTCAACTGGGTATCATCTTCCCCTGTGTATCTACCTGCTTAGAACCCATACAATAGCTGCTGTGAGAACCTGTGATTCATCTTCGATTTCAAAATGCAATGCATGCATTTAGAGGCTGAGGACCAACTGTCTGATTAACAAGATAAACCTCTAGTTCGTCATTTTTGCGTAATCTTAATAGTTCTTTTCTTTTGTTTTTCAAGGATGGAAAGATGCAATTTTGCGAGATGTGGTCCATAAAATCGGGCTTTTACAGCGATTCCATGAACTCAACGAGTCGTCCCCTTGCCATACAAGCCAGCTATGAGGATACAGTGTGCTGTATATTGGCTAGAAGTACAGTTTGTTGAGTCATGGTTGCAGCAAGTTTCTGCAACAGGGAAGTTTTATTTCCTTGAAGTCTCCAGTAAGACGAGTACTTGTATTCTAGCCCGTTCAGTGTGTGGATGGTCTCAATGTTCAATACCACTGAGGATTCGCATACGAGAGTACGTGTATTCTAGACCGTTCAGTGTGTGGATGGTCTCAATGTTCAATACCACTGAGGTTCAGCATACGAGAGTACGTGTATTCTAGACCGTTCAGTGTGTGGATGGTCTCATTTTCCAATGCCACTGAGGTTCAGCTTACGAGAGCACGTGTATTCTAGCCCGTTCAGTGTCTGGATGGTCTCAATGTTAAATACCACGAGAGTACGTGTATTCTAGACCGTTCAGTGTGTGGATGGTCTCAATTTCCAATGCCACTGAGGTTCAGCTTATGAGAGTACGTGTATTCTAGCCCGTTCAGTGTCTGGATGGTCTCAATGTTTAATACCACTGAGGTTCAGCATACGAGAGTACGTGTATTCTAGACCGTTCAGTGTGTGGATGGTCTCAATTTCCAATGCCACTGAGGTTCAGCTTACGAGATTACGTGTATTCTAGCCCGTTCAGTGTGTGGAAGGTCTTAATGTTCAATATCACTGATGATTAGCATACGAGAGTACGTGTATTCTAGCCCGTTCAGTGTGAGGAAGGTCTTAATGTTGAATACCACTGAGGTTCAGCATACGAGAGAAACCGATGCATAGGAAGTTTATGTTGTACAACATCATATATGACATCCTGACTGAAATAATGAACAATACTGTTTTATTCTTCTTGATGTATTTCTGTTCTCAGGATAACCAGTAAGAAGACCAAGAAGGAATCTTGAACATAGCCTGGCACTATGGCACTATAAAGGATTTTGAATTTATATTCGAGGGATACAATGGCCACGGTGTACGCTTCATGACCGTTTATAATCACTGATATCAACTGTAAAGGTCTTGTCACTGATACTGGTGATGTTTATGAACTTAAACTTCATGATTTAAGTTCTCTCCTTAAATTATGATTCTCTCTCACAACATCCTGCAATGTTATACGCTTGAAACATTAAACAATTTGACCGTGTTGTCTGGAAAGATAGTAAGTGTAATATGGAAACACAAACGAACTGTTGATCAGAAATAACTTCTGATCTAATACAATGCATTATTTCTTGATATGCTTTTAATTAATGTTCACTCTTGTATTGTGTCGCCTGCGTAGCATTGCAGACACATAGGGATCACTTTGTCCGTTGTCGTCGTCCGTCTGTCCGTCCGTCACACTTTAACCTGCAACATGGCCGTGTTCAATAACTCTGACTTTCATTTTGGCAGGGTTTTGCCCCCTTTCATCAAACGTTAACCTGCAACCTAGCCAAGATCATAACTGGCCATAACTTAAAAAGTATTTGGCTTATTGCCATGAAACATATTCTTCTTACCAAACAATATGGTTACCGATGACCATTAACTCATTTCAGCAGAGTTATGCCCCTTTTCATAACACTTTAACCTGCAACCTAACCAAGCTCATCACTGGCCATAACTTGAAAATTATTTGACCTGTGTTCATGAAACTTCACACACATCTTCATCTTAACCAAGGCAATGTCGTTACACATGACCAATAACTCTGACTTTCATTTTGGCAGATTTATGCTCCGTTTCATAATACGTTAACCTGCACCCTAACATAAGTCGTAAATTGGCAAGTTTATGCAGTTTTTCTTTATCAATTAGCCAATGCAGATTTATTTCCCTTTTTCATAAACATGTTTAGCCCTTTAAAAGAAAAACTGCTCCATAATTCATGAATACCCCTGTCTTCAAACTTTATAGATAGATTGTACTTGCTGAAATAATCACACGGCAGGAGACACAAGTGTTCAATGTTCCCTTCTAGTATTAATACTCTGAATCTAGTAGCTGGTGTCATGATAATGTGTCTGTGCAGTCACTATATATCTACTTGCTTCTGCTAAGGTCTTAGAATCGTATTTGCTGACTGCACATTTTCGATGCGTCTTTGCTACCCGAAGCTGTTTAGTTTTTTTATTAGCTGTTTGTGTCTTTAATTGTAGGATGGCCGGAAAGGCTGTGGACCCTATGATGACGCCTACCTAAAGCCCATTAGGACGTTGGCGTTTGATGTTTGTCCACGGTCTGGTCTTTTCGTGCCCTCAATGGTTTATTCTCTTGTTGCTCTGGCTTCTGCCAAGTCATCGAGTACCTTCATTGTGGATTTCTAGGCTTTTTTTTGTATTTATATTTTATTTACACTGTCCCGTTTAATTGGGATGACAATAGGGTGAGGTTTGGTGCACCCTAGAACCTGGATTAAACCCCAGTGGCCTTTTTGGCCACTGACCACTAACCGTTCCAAGGCGGAAGCCCTATTGTCAACCCTTTTGTGTTTGTGATGTCGTTTGCATTTTTTATTACATTTGCCTTCTCGTTTGTCTGTTTGCGTGTTTGTTTTTGTGTTTTGTGGTTGACTGTCTTCATTGAATGCTAGTTTCCCTGTCCGATTTTTATATCTTTCTTTGAAGTGCTCCATGTAGCACTTTGTCTTCTCACTAAAACTGTTCTCTGATTATATACCTGTTCAAGACTCTACCGAATACCTCCTTGCTGGCATTGTCTTTGGTCAGTGCCCTTGGTCGGAGTTTCATTTATCAGAATGTGCTTAGTTTTTCATTTCTCTAAGTCTCTCTTCGAAATTTGAATATATTTCTGCATTTCTGCATTGTCTATGGTAATATATATGGTGATTTGATTGTCTTTAACTGTTGATGATATTCAACTTTTTGGTTGATGTTGTCTAATACGTGTAGCTGTCAGTAGCGTCCGCACTGACTCAGATGTCTTTAGACTGATTAAATGATCATAACCTATTGATTCTGTATGAATTATACCTGAGTTCTGAAACATTGCATCAGTTCTATATTTCGGTCATAAATTGATTTATTCAAATTTCGACTATTAAAATAGATTTACTCTACATTCAGACAGGTTTGCAATGAGCATCCCGACATTTTCTTTCAATTAATTCAGCATACACCTCTTATATAATATACTGCGCATATAGAGCAAAGATTCGTAACATTATTGCTTTATCCACCTTTAATAATTACCTAATCAGTATTCTGATAAATCTAATATTAGAGTTAGTTTGTTTTAATCAATATTTCTTATGATTTCCTAGATACAGTAAAACGGTGGGACATACCAGGTATGAAGATCTGTGATCTTTTGTTTTCTACCCATGTGTGACTTTAATTGAACAAAATGGTCACTGGGGGGTTTAAACCAGGTTCTATGGTACACCATACCTCATTCTTACCTTATTTTCATCCCAATACAACGGGACAGTGTAAATAAAGATATACCCGCTAGGTTATATTCTCTAACAAACAAGGCAGCATTAGCAATTCAAGTATAGATGATCATGTATAATATGAATATAGAAATAAAAACCCTAGAAAGCCACAAAGAAAGTACTCAATGACTAAAGCAGAATAAAGAACAACACGATATCAAACCATTAAGGCTACGACAAGACAAGATTTAAGAACAACCTCAAACGCTACCGTCCTTTGAGGTAGACGCCATCATAGGGTCCACAATCTGTCTGGTCATCGCACAATCGAAGTGGAAAGCATTGTGGCAAACGGCAAATGGGTCAAACAACTAACATGCATTAGTTATGTTGCAAAATGATAGGGTCATATTACTATTTTTTTAAGAGATTTTGATAAATAAAACATAGAGTTTATATACTATATTGTGTTCATTATCCACTGTCTATATGTACTTAAGAAGGTATTCTTCTTGGATTTTGGAAATATTCATGATATTTATTCAAATGCATCTAAAGCATTATAGACCTTACTTTGTTCTATGAAATGTGCGATGAACAATTTCTACGATGTGTTTTAGTTTTAAATCGACAGTGTTTGAAAGCTGACCACTTTGTATGTTTGTTAGGAACGTAGTGGACATCGGTGGCGATTTAACATTTCCTTTTGTACCTTTCAGATCGAGAAGTCGTGGGTTCGATCCTCGCCGTGGCCATGTTATTTATCCTTGAGCAAGATAATTATTCCACATTGCTTAGTACTGGTTGTACCCAGGAAGCTATCGAGAGTGATTAATATCAGTTGCAAGAACTTGCAATATATGTAAAAGTAATATGTTTAATAAAAGTTGAGTTTTCTGCTGACATGACATTATAAAAGTAGGTATTAAAGTTGCAACGGCTCGATATCATGTTAATTGTCACTCCATTGATGTTCGCGCATGCCCTTTACTTCTCTATAGTTTTCTTCTTTTACAGGATGGACCAAGATTATTCTTCTATGGTGTATCAATGCGCGGCTCGTGTGAATGGTTGATAGTTACCACGCTAACATTTGCATTCTTCAATTTTACGTTCTAACACATTGATTTATATTTCACACACATTTATTTCTGAATTAATTTATTGCGTATGGTGCATTCTGTAGTATAAACCTTTCCTCAATTTCACACATGCCAGACGCATTGCTTTCACTTGCATTGTATACGCTAATAAATGCCAAATCTGACACCTTGTGACACTATCAGTTTTAATTTGTTTATTGTGTGATAACAGTATAATACTATACGATCAAGGACAAAGACATGATTACTAAAGGTCACGTGATCGATAGTCCAGGAAACCATTTCGTTCAGGACTTTTAAGACATTGAAAATTCAGACTTCAACATGTGAACACGTACACGTAATATGTGGCATAGGCGGCCGAAATGCCGGAAATCAGCATTTTGGAACAGAAATGTTCTACATTTAAATTTATATAAAATGGACAAAATAGAACTTTCTTTTGTGTTGGAAATAATTACAACCAGCGCATATCTTGTGTTCTATTTTTTTTTCAGACTTGGATTTTCGCGTCTTTAAGACTGGACATAACCGTCTTATAACTAAATTTAAATTCGACATACGTGTATCAACTTCGATATAAATACAATATCGTACTGGACTTAACAACTTAAACAAGTACACCATGAACAATACATTCTGTCATAAGACATTTTTCGACGGCAAGTGAGTGACAATGCTACTACAGGATTCATCTTCATTGGAGAAACCGACAGGTTATAATTCCAGTGTTTCATTGTTCTACTGTGCCTATAATGCAATATTCAACTCTGGGTGTTTACGTGATCATTAAACATGGACTTCTTCTAGAATTCAACAAATACACATTGGTGCCATTTCTCTTCAAGAGCGTTTCTGGAATTCAACAATATAGAGGATCTTAAACGAGGTCCCATTTCATATAAGATTTATGAAACGAGTTATGAATTATTTTAATTTTAACGAGCCTTTTGGCGAGTTAAAATTAAAAATATTTCATAACGAGTTTTATAAATCTTATATGGAATGGGAACGAGTTTAAGATCCTTTTTATCACATAACACTGCAATCAAATTAGCAAAAATTAATTCAGATGGACATAGAACCGCCAAACACGTCAGACACACTTTAGCGCCAAAACGTCATAAAATATGTGACGTCGTAACGTCGCGTCTCACACATAACATTGCATATAAAAGAGTTCGTGTTTTACCTCTTTACAAAATAGCAGTTTACGCCAACTTTTTAACAAACCAATAACAATGTTTTGTATAACGTGCATTATTTTTATGAGCTGTCACAAATAATAAGTCTATGACTCAGATCTGGGTGAATATGTAATAAATAAAATAGTTTCAGTTAATAAACTTGCGTAGTGTTACAGGTTTAACTCAACCATTCAAATTCGTTCCAGGTTGTATTACACGTGTGTCATACAATATAATATTAAATGGGTGTTCGACACTGCTAACAAGGGACGTTATGTTATAAACTGTTATACTGTTACTTATGAAATATATAATATCGACAGCAATATAATAAATACAGTCAACATAATACCTTCTATCCAGTCTTCATTTATTATCCCCCAAATCACTGACGGTCGTAACCACCGTGGTGGCAATATTTAGAGAGTGTACATTGTCAATACATGCCAAGTCGGTCACAAGTGTCTTTTATTGCCTTTTATCATTCCGGAAATTAATTTCAAACCAACTTACCTTTCGAGATTAGATTTTGAAATTCGGCCATAGTCTTGTTGGATCTTTCTTTGATAACATCAAATATATGTTGTTGTTTTTTAGTTTCAAACGAAACAAGAACGTTTACAATCATTATATTTTGGTGAAAAATATGTCTCAAAAACACACCAAAGCTAGTGATTATTTTCATTGTAACCAGAATATTGGCACAGCTCAATATCATTTAACTGACATAGAAGGTAAATTTAATCCGATTTAAGTATACATTAAAGTCTTTAATATGTTATTCGAACCAACACATATCATACTCATCTAAAATTAATAATTTTAACCATTTTTATGTCCTTCTAGGTATTCATATTTTGATTGACCAAACAATGTGTGAATTTTAAATGAAAAGGTACAGGTGTGGTTTAGTCAATCTAATTATTCTTTCGTTTTTCAGTTTCTACAGTATACATTGACATGATTGAGTTCGAATATATTTCTTTATTAAAGTCTCATCATAGTTTGCAATAAATACAAACATAAATAAAACATCGTAAACATTATAAGATAGCCATGCCATTCTAATTAGAATTATAAGAGACTATAGTTATAAAACCATCAACGTATATTCAAAGTAGCTAATAACATCAAACTCAAACGATATTAGCATATATATTACACATTAAGACTATGTAAATGATGCTAATCTATCTATACAATATGTACTAAGAATGAGTATTGTAAGATTTGACAAAATAAACAAAGCACTATTGCGCATTAGTTAAAACAAAATTAAAAAATCATTTATCCCCTTTGATCAGATCAAAAAGGAACTGATTAGCATCATGTTCATAGAAGAAAATAAAACAGAATCACGATATGATAAAAACAATTGACATTATTTACATATATAAAATTGACATTGTTTGGCATATTTAAGAAGGAAAAAAGACTAGCGATACAAAAAGCTAGATCGACGTAGAAGAATTAAGTAGCAGGATTTGGCACATATACGAATTAAGCCTGCATTTGTGAATAAATATACTAATTTTTGTTCATCTGTAGAGTTATTAAAATTGGGATTTAGGCTTATTGCTTTATCATTTAAATTAGCTCTGATATCATTATATAAAGGACAGGTTATCATAACATGTAACTCATCTTCCACCTGAACATTACAAAATGGACAAACTCTTTCACTAATCTGAAGTCTTTCATATCTTCCAGTCTCTAGTCTAATTGGTGCTACGCCACAACGGAATCTAGAATAAGCCGACCTATGATTTCTTGGTAGTATGGAATATTCTACACAAGGTATTCATAATGTTCGAGAAATAATAAGATACTCATCTGACGCATTTCACATGGCGTCACATCCGATAATATTTTATTCAAATGACGCCAATACTCATTAAAGCCTATAGATGGACATTCCCTTAGTAATAAAATGTATTTGACAATAACGCGGTAACAGAAAGTGTGTTTTCTCAAACCTAAAGATTCAATATCGACTTCAATGTGCCAAATTTAAACAGGGGAGTGGACTGAGTCAAATATGTAAATGAAACGAGTACGAAGGCGCCAAGGCACTGTGAACAATTTATATTACATATTGCTTAATGACTTATCCGAAATCGCTCTGATGTTAACCCAATCGATGCGATGCGTCTAAACGAAATAGTACTATATATATGTCTTATCATCTGATTTAATGGAATGAAGGCGATCTGAAATAACTAGAATTATCACTGAAGGTGATGAATACACCCGCTTTTTGATGACTTGTTATTATTGATATTAATTATTATTGATGATTTAAATACAAATACATGTGGAAACATCGTCTAGAGGAAACTATTTTAAAGACATATATAAGACGGAACATAATAACTTAACAGAAAAATCTCCATTTTTTTTATCTTTATCAATTCTCATTCTTACAAGCATATAAAAGCAACTCCACCGCCCACGTCTTTTATACAAGTTCTCAACTAACGAAGGAACATTGCTGCAACACTTGTTTATACAAGGTAAGTACCTTTAGATTTACACTTTTCATTTTGTCTTACATAGATACTATTGTAAATTCTCCTTTAAGGATTAGATATCGTAAATAAAATAAATTAAAAAATGCTAATGACTTACTTATATACGTTTGTAAAATATAGATAAAATGTTACTGCTACAAAATAATATAAAACCCATATAAAACTCATACTATTACGAGTTGTTGACCATGGCGGAATGTTAAATCTGTATGTCAAATTTATTTGATTATAATATATTCAGTCAGTCAGTCAACGCCAGCAGCTGATTGGTTGTCTTGTACAATACGCTGCTTTATGACGATTATGTATTGCGGGAAACCAGTATAGACATAACCGCGACATGTAGGTATAATACCACTAATTATTTTCCCCATATACACCAATGTTAAAGTGTCACATATTAATGATTTGCTGCAAATTCAACTCAAGTATGGATAATGCAGCAGTGTAAAGTTCATATAGAAAACTAATTTTCCACTTGAAAAATCACCAGAAAAGGTGGGGTCACAAGACATGTAAGAAAGTTCTTGTTTGTTTACTAAACAGGTCAAGGGTACAGCTGTTTCCATTGACTGTTTTCATTGCTCACATAGTGTAAGCATAGAGTCGAAATTTCGAAAATGTTCATCAGTGATCCAGTAAAACTTATTAATACGCTTCTTATACATACAACCACAACATCGAATAGGAATGGGCAGTTTTCCCCTACTTATAATGCCCGTTTTCATCAAAAAAGGAGGGATTACTTTTTATTATAGGAACTACATTCGATACACCTCGGAGGCTTACATGTAATTAGTGGTGGTAAACCTATAAGAGAAGAAAACGTGTTCAGATGTTTCTTAAATGAGGATTTTGTGTTGTCATTTTCATAACAAGCTTAAAAACACCTACTTCATGCAAATCACAAGATATGGTCTTGTGAATACCAAGGACAATAGTCTGAAATCGACAAAAGTCAGAGATATTTTTTTTAACTTTTACACTATCTGAATTGTCATACCAAAGGGCATTTCTTGTCATTAAACCATATTAATTTGATCAAATGTTTATAACAGTCAATGGGCATTAATAAAATATGCATTTCAGGTACAATTAGGAGGATGAATATGCCAATTTATGTCGATTTTCATGCCAAAATTGATTTTTTAAGCACATTCTCCAAAATTGGTGGTATCATACCTTATTATAGTAGCGAATACGAGCTCAATAATGTCAAAAATACCGCTAAAATCAAAAATGATACTAGCTGAACGCTACCAAGTCGAGTTTGAATGATAAGGAATAATATTTTACCTTTTACACAATCTTCATTTTTTCACAGTATCCTATTTTAGAGGGGTAGGGGAAAGATTAAGTGGTTTCATGCCTAACAAACCTGTTGCCATGCGGATTTAATTGATGTAAACATGTTGCACACTTGAAACGCTACATGTTGATACAAAAAAAACATAGTTCAATTGCAAACACTTCACAAACACTCATTTTAAACACGAACAAAAATGAAACTCAAAATTACGACTTTTATAAACAAAACTGGACTAACAACGCTCAAAACGTATGTAAAAACTATTGAAAACTTATTTCTGAGCCTATTTTACTAATTGTTATCGGAAAATTGTCTCTAGGTACGAATCTGAACGAGTCCTAATTACTGCAGGTATTATACCACTAATTATTTTCCCCATATACACCAATGTTAAAGTGTCACATATTAATGATTTGCTGCAGATTCAACTCAAGTATGGATAATGCAGCAGTGTAATGTTCATACAGAAAACTAATTTTCCACTTGAAAAATCACCAGAAAAGGTGGGGTCACAACACATGTAAGAAAGTTCTTGTTTGTTTACTAAACAGGTCAAGGGTACAGCTGTGTTAATAGTTTATTACCCTCTCATTATTTATGTACATTTACACGATACAACCGAGATGATCAGTCAGTTTGCTACGGTGTTCCGTTAGGGCAATCGTACCATCGCGTATCGCGTTTACAAGTCGATGCGCGATGGTACGATGGTGATGGTAAGATGGCGATAATGCGATGGACCATCGTACCATCGCCATCGTACCATCGTACCATCGCCATCGTACCATCGCCATCGTACCATCGCCATCGTCGTACCATCGTACCATCGCCATCGTACCATCGTACCATCGCCATCGTACCATCGTACCATCGTACCATCGCCATCGTACCATCGCTATCGTACCAACGTACTATCGTACCATCGCCATCGTACCATTGCCATCGTACCATCGTACCATCGCCATCGTACAATCGTACCATCGCGCATCGACTTGTTACCTTTATTTATAAAGTTGTTACAAGTGGTACGATGGCGATGGTACGATGGCGATGGTACGATGGCGATTACGCGATGGACCACCGTTCCATCGCCTTTGTTCCACCGTACTATCGACATCGTACCATCGTGCCATCGTATCATCGTACCATCCCGTATCGACTTGTAAACGTCGATACGCGATGTACGATGGCACTAACGGAACACAGTAGTATGCACATCGTAACATGTGTTACATACTATATTTAGTACGAATTTATGGTGCAACTAACCAAATGGCTTCTACTATTTGTCTACTGACCTGAAGGTTGAGGATGCTAACCCTATATACGGGAAAACAATTTAAATCCATATTACGTTAAACTATTTCAAAACTATTATACAAAACTACTTCGAATTATTGTTTCCTATACGTCTACATGTGATTACTATGAAACAATATATATATATATATTGCTTTGTGACGTGATATATGTAAAGGCGTAAAATGCAAGGAAGCTAATCCTGACAATGAAACGCATTGTGTACGTGTGAAGATGGCTCTGCGCTCTGCATGATGCGTTCAAAATTCGATTCTAGTTCTGCGTTCAACATTCTGACCCAGTTCTGCGTTCAACATTCGAAGTCAGTTCTGCGTTCAACATTCGAATACAGTTCAGCGTTCAACATTCGAAGCCATTTATGCGTTGAACATTCGAATACAGTTCAGCGTTCAACATTCGAATACAGTTCAGCGTTCAACATTCGAATACAGTTCAGCGTTCAACATTCGAAGCCAATTATGCGTTGAACATTCGAATACAGTTCAGCGTTCAACATTCGAAGCCATTTATGCGTTGAACATTCGGACCCAGTTCAGCATTTTAATAATGTTTCTTTCGTAATGAGATCATTAAAACATGCAACTGATTCGATTAAAACAGCACTGTTCATACCATTACATACTTCGGACAACTTTGTTGACTTTTAACATTTAGCGGTTAACAGATTCCACTAAACGCTATCTGTTAAATTTTATAACATTTAACGTTTAGTCATGTTTAACATTTAGCGTAATACATTTTAACATTTAGCGCAAGTTTTAACATTAAGCGGAATTTTAACATTTAGCGGTGCTAAAAGGTAACTGTGTTGTGGACACGTCGATTTATTCAAGCTCATTATCGAAATAATCCGTTATCGTACTGAAACAAAAATGAGATATAGGGTCCTATAGAAACCACAGCGTCCGAACGCAATGGCATCGTAGGTCCGCACTGTACTGCAAACAAGGACTTGATAATACAATGAAAAAGACAAAACAAACAACAGAAAGGATGGTGAAGACAGGGTTAACGACTTGGAACGGTCAATAGGCAATAAGGCCTACTTGTTAGCTTGAATCGATTTTATATGCGCACAATCCTCGCTATTATCCTGTCTTCAGCGCCCAAATAGACAAGACAGTGTAAACAAAAACCTTCAACATAAGCCTTTTACTAAAGTTATTCCGTAAACTACGACGGAAAAGGACAACACACCATCGCAAGCCCAGTTGAGTTCACGAATACCAAATTGTCATTCCGTTTGTGTTTATTTTTCGTCAGATTTGTATTCTGTATAAGATCCATTTGTATTCCGTTTGCATTTCAATTTCCTTAAAATGGAAAAATTAAATTGGACGGACTGCATTCATGAACGAAGCCAAACATTTCATATATGCAGACTTTTGCGTCCACTCGTGCAGCGTTAAACAATCGCAACATCTCTCATGGTAAACTCATTTGTCCGCTTTCGGCTCAACCGCTTCTATCAGATAACGAAGAGTTTATTCGAATTAGTCAACTGCATTTGCGTGCATTGCATTTTTAAAATACAAATGCATAGAATGCATTTTGAAGTGGTTGCGTTTTTCCCCCGCAATTTAGCATTTTTAAAAATGCAGTTTTCGTTTTACTTTGTCGTTACAGAAATATACTCTGCGTTCATTTTGCAGACAGTGCGTAAATCGTGAATTGTTCGTCCTACCTTCATTCTGCATTTATTTTGGGCATTTGATTCAAACTGGGCCTATAGAACGATCGTCTGACCTTCAGAAAGTAGAGCTAAAACGATATACAGTTGTCTTATTTATATAACGCAAGAAACAGTCCATCTAAACAAGCCTCCTGAATAGTCACTTTACCGAAAGGGGAAGTTAATAACTGGCATTTATCATTCTTCATTCACCGTAACTGATGTGCCATTGGTGTTTTGCAGAACAAACGCTTCAGTCGTGATGGCGATGGCGGCACCTGCAAAATAAATATAGAAATAATACACAGTTTACGATCACATATTGAAAGTTCGATGGTTCTATCGTGGCATGCGAGGCAACCGGGTGACCTGATATTATGAGCAGTTTTATTTACGATCCATATGTTAACTTTGGTCGTTGATCTTTCCAGTTAAGGAGCAATACGAAATTATTTTAAAATATATCTCAAAATTGTGTCTCAGAGTACATGTAGCGGTGTATTTAAACCGTAATTTATTATACGTATTTTATCTCGACATCGGGAACGCATATTTTCAAACCAAAAGATGAACACGCTTTTCTTTGTCTTTTCCACACAACATATTATATTAAACGCAATAGGATATATTCACACAGACACCTACTCGCTCATATACTAAGGATAGAGTTATAAACTACATTTACTTCATCCGTTTTATCAAAAGATTTTAGAAAAATATATACTTCATTTAATTAGTTTAATTTGATAAGCTATTATGACTGGTCTACTCTGTATGAGTTTAAACATGTATTTGATACACGTTTAATTATTTCTGAAATCACTGGACATGTTTTGAAAGCAACCATGAGTATGATGTATGGGGTACAGACACGAAAAGAACAAATACGAAACAAATAAACACTAAAATACAAGGCTGTTTAAAAATCAACCAGAAATGTTCTATTATTCTTATCAAATTTGGCTCCTGAGTGTCTATTCAACGTGGTCAGTCATTGCAACACTGCCTAACGATACGTCTTTTATTAATTGTAGTGTTTTTGACTTGTTCTAATAGCACTATTAAAAATACGTTTTTTTTTGTCTTTTTTATCATAAATTTGTATTTATTTAATATTACATTTTTATTTTTCATTTTCATCACGCATCAGTTTACAATAACAGATAAAGATAAATCAGTTCAAAACGTATCATGTAAATAACAATGACAAATACGGAAACAGCTGTATGCTTAAAACATGAAAGTGTTACGAAATGTCTCTGAACAAAGGCTTTATGGTACTGACAGAGTACACATACGAACTTACATTGATAAGTGTCCAACGTAGAAACTGCAGCTACCGTACCAGCATTAGTATCTGGCGCCGTCATATGGATCTCGGTTGGTGAGTCCGCCTCTAATAACCACACTTGTAGTTTCGTCCATGGAAGAGATTCGTACAAATTTAGTCGGAACTGCCTTGTGGTCAACGTGTAAATGACTGGATTCCATAGCACTTCCGTCTTGGCAATGAGGGAAGGAATGCGTGATAAAACTGGATCTACATGAACGGGGTTGCCAAATGCGACGTAAAATGAGATAACCGCGTATGGAGTCCAAGATGCTATAAATGCAGCTGAAAGAAGACAGGTATACTATCCAAAAGTCTTCAAGTGAAAGTGAACATAAATGAATTATGAATCTTACATGGTTTGTACAAAAACACAATGCTGATTGGTCATTGGGGAAGTAAAGTTTTAAATTTCCAATAACTCTCGTAACGTCATGACGTCATTTAGGCCTACCGTATATATACGTCATTTATTCTAAAGGAAAAAAACACTTTCGAGGTTACTTTCAACAACCATAGACATATTAATAAACTGATAGGAAGCTTCCTATCTTAACCAATGAAGTAACCAAAATATCCTTCTATCTTCTCTCTCAATTATTAACCGATTTTGATGAGAATACATTCAAAAGATTTATACTGAATAGCAAAATGGGAGTATAATAATTTATGTTTATTTTCAAAATAAGAAATTGTATAAAAAGATGTTTAAAGTTTAAAATGGCATCATTTTTCGCGTTTCTCTTAAAAATCAATGTTTTGACATAGTCAAAGTTTCCATCAAACTCCTTTTTTGCTCTCAAAAGCGAAAACAAAATACTATCATTGGAAAGAAAATTAAATTTGTGATGGTATTTGGCTTGAATGAAACTTGTATCTACAAAACTCTTCATTTTATGTGTGTTTAAAGTTGGGAAATATTTTGGGAAATTTTCGAACTGTGCCACTTGAAATTTACACAATCTATTTGTTATTAGGTCAACAACGCATTCAATTTTGTTTACTGAAGTTACGTTTTATTTCTAGAGAGTCAAACATGATTTTCAACATTTCCACTGAAACCTCGAGTTGCCCGTACCGAACAGTATAATATAAAGGTCATTTATACCTACAACATGTGACCGGGAAAACACATGAGTTATATTCATAAGGACCAAACGGCAAGGCATGTTTGTACTTCAAAACCGGACACGTGAGCTCTAATGAATAATCATGTTGTAAACCATAAACACACTGCGTGTCACTTTATCGTTTAGGGTGTATAGCATTATAAAAGTTAGTGGAATCTATGCTATCAACAGTGGCAATACAAAAACATACACTACTGAAAAATGAACTCAGATTTTACTATGTTTATTCAGAGATAGTTAATTTCTATAACACAAACAACAGTGATTGAGATGAACTCTGGTAAACACTTCATGGTGGTGGAATGCATATATAACGTTTACTGAAAACGGTACGTACCAGCCATTAAAACACCCAGTTTAATAAATCGACGTTCTAGTTTTTTTCGGATCTGCACCCGGCGAGAGTCCTGATCACAACCGGCTGCTGCTACACGCGAGTTTCGTACCTGTACAGCAAAATACAAATTAATTTCAGGTTTAAATATTTTGGGGATGTAAAAGTCATTCAACTATTTAGTTTTCTTTTTAATATAGTACTCACAGTTTGCTAAGCACCAAACCAACTTCACAATTTCATCCCAAATATCGAGCGAAACTGTATTTTGTAGGATGACATCCAAAAATACAATTGATTTTAAGTATAGGATAGAGGCTATGAAGGGAAATCTTCACCATTAAGAAACCGAAAGGGAGGGAGCGTACTACGAGCGAAACCTGCTTGTAGTAAAATCTTCATGAATAAATTGTGCAAGTTTTTGAAAATCTGGGACAACTGATTGGTTGAAAAAGGAGTGTAAACACTAATTAATTTTTGACAATAAAGTAACGAATTTCACAAAAACTTATTGTTGAATTGTATGCTGTTGGTAAATCCAACCACCGTAAAATCTCGAATTAAAATCTTGTCCCTTATCAAACGTTGAGTAGTATTGTTCATTTCAAGATAGAAATGTCTAATCAATCAACATATGTTGCAAGCATCGTGTTATTCATGTCTGAAATTTAAAATCGCCATATGTTTTGAATAAAAACGGGCATAAAATGCTTACAAATAACCTTGGTGCCTAACCTAGGATAGCTTATATTACTATTACTATACTACAACATTATTTTTTTTGTAAATAAGTGATCATTTTTAAGCTCATTCATTATGTTTAAGCACGTAATAATTAAAAATACACGCATTAATTGTCAATATCAAGTCGTACACTAAGAATCAGAGATAGAAGCCCAAGAACAGTCCGATGTATCCTATGTAAAAGTAAAAAATCTCCCAAAAAAACAAAACAAATCAAAAACAACAAAAAAATAATTGCCTTTATATATAATTTGTTGGGTTGAAAAAAGGTTAGGAAAGGAGAAATTTGGAAATCGCCGAACACGATAAACATAAAACAAATATTGCAGCCTTGGTTTGATTGAGATTGTTCATGAACGGTAGTGAAAAATCCTAGCTACCGCTCATGCCCTCTAGCCCCGGGTTGAGCAGAACTCAATAATCAAAAGTTCAATAGTACGAACATTTGAGCCATTCCGACGATTGTATGCATACAATTATGACGTGAACATGGAACCTTCAATGAGGTATTATGGCTAGAGACGTATGGTCTCAGTTTATAACAAATTGCTTTGCCCTAAACGAGAAAACAATGGGCGAATTAAACAAAATTGAATTTAGTTGGGAGCAGATGTTACGAAGCTTGCGTATCACAATTAACAGTCAAAAGACTAAATAAAAAAAAAAACATATCCTAATGGTGATTAAACAATACTCAGAGTAGTGGCAAGTAAGAGAACTGTATTTGGGTATGTACCACCGATTTATGTATCTAAACATCGAACTCAGCAATCTCCAAAGATCGGAATGAAGAACAATTTAGCTTTCCGGTGTTTAAAATATGGGCATTATATTCAGAGATATTTAATCTTGTCAGAAAATAATGTTATTTATAAACTAATTCTATCGTGTGTTTTGTTTATATAACTGAATCACGACCCTGATCCTTATTATATTTTGTTGAAATACATTAGACAAAGTAGAGTGTTTTTTAATTGGCACTTACGGTTCTGAATATCCGAAAGTAGGAATAACATATCACAACTACTGGAATAATAAAACATAGAACACAAATCATGGTTAAATACACTAAGCTTCCTAATCGTCTATCCATCCAATCCAACCCACATCCAGTGTCGTGTGCTGCCAGACCGTAAGAGCCCCAACCAAAGAGCGGTGCTAAAGCAAACATTAACGCCACAAAGTAACACAGACAAAGCACACGTATTGCTATCTTTCTTGATAACACTGTGTAAGTCATTGGTCTTGTTATGGAAAAGAGTCGTGTCAACGATATTGACATTAAAAGGAACATTGAGGCCATTCCCAGCCAGTACATTGTAAACGCATTAAAAACACACGAATCCATTGTCATCACGACAAACCAGCCGCCGGTAAACTCTGCAACTGCCGGCAATATCACTGCAGTAGCAGACAAACACGCATTATTGGCGATAACTCCTATAATGAGAACATCGTGTGGCGTGACTAGTTCCTTGCGTTTAGCGTAGGCAATTAAAATCAGACCATTAATAAACGTTCCTAACACTATCAGTATGCACAGCCATGTTCCAGACAAAATCTCGATCCACCTCGGAGACTGCATGCTATTTAAATTCACTTTGAAATAATGTCGTCTTACAGACTGTGATCACTGACGTTTTTCTGGATAATATACAAAACTAATACCGTTTTAATGAAAACACAACATTAATACAATTCTCACTGCGAAGTAGTTTCATAAAGAACTAATTTTGTTTGTGCATCATCGATAAACACATGATGGACACCTCACTCAAATGTGGAAGCGTTTCATTCTATTGTTCACTGATTGGTCAAATAACAAGAAAGTTACTATGCGATAATTATGAAACAAGATCTCCTCTATAAACATGTATATTAACATATGACAACTGTTACAATTAATTAGCAACCGCATGGTTATGTAAAACACAACTATCGTTATGTAAATAACGATTATATACAAGTTCCCAAGTTTGGCAGCGTGTTTCTCAAACATTCAGCACTAATCGATACAATGGCATGTATCTTCCCAGGTAACTAGGTTAGTGGGTCAAAAAGAACATATCTTATATTATGTATTATTTTATACGGAAGCGTGTACAATAAGTGCCTCTTCCACTTGTTCAGTGTTTTAAAAAACACAATTAACCCTAATAGTCATTATAAATAATAATATATAATTACTGGTGTGATTATAGTTTAATGTACTATAGGCGACTCTGCTCAGTGTTTGTGCTCTGGTTTATTTTGTTATTGTTTGTTTGTTACTTACCAATCATTGCAATCAATGTACTAAATTACTTGCTCCTTTGAGGGCCCTTAATTGGTTAATAAAATCGTGTTACTTGTTGTTTCGTTATTTTGCAATTCTTGATTTATACACCTCCGTTATTTTACAGTTACAATTTGTAAATTATATATCCTTACACTTATTCCATGTTATACATGAGGTCTATATCTGATTGGCAGACATTTACCGATGGTCGCTTGTTTATCAGTTAAATGTATATTATTCGTGTATTATTTGTGCTTGAAGTGTTGTACATGCATTGTATGACCTTGCGTCATTCATGGCACGGTCTCTTATGTGTTTAAATACTGTGCGATAATTTACTTATACAATTAACTATTACATATGGATTTCTATATTGTATAGTTTCGTCTTGACTTTGAAGAGTACGCTAATAACCCAGTTAACATCCCAATATGGAGTTGTTGCTGTACTTGTTAATGTCGTGGTTAGAACGTGTACTTGATCTACATCCTGTCAACATCCCAATATGGAGTTGTTTCTGTACTTGTTAATGTCGTGGTTAGAACGTGTACATGATCCACATCCAGTTAACATCCCAATATGGAGTTGTTGCTGTACTTGTTAATGTCGTGGTTAGAACGTGTACTTGATCCACATCCAGTTAACATCCCAATAGCGAGTTGTTGCTGTACTTGTTAATGTCGCGGTTAGAACGTGTACTTGATCCACATCCAGTTAACATCCCAATATGGAGTTGTTGCTGTACTTGTTAATGTCGTGGTTAGAACGTGTTCTTGATCCACATCCAGTTAACATCCCAATATGGAGTTGTTGCTGTACGTGTTAATGTCGTGGTTAGAACGTGTACTTGATCTACATCCAGTTAACATCCCAATATGGAGTTGTTGCTGTACTTGTTAATTTCGTGGTTAGAAAGTGTACTTGATCTACATCCAGTTAACATCCCAATATGGAGTTGTTGCTGTACTTGTTAATTTCGTGGTTAGAACGTGTACTTGATCCACATCCAGTTAACATCCCAATATGGAGTTGTTGCTGTATTTGTTAATGTCGTGGTAAGAACGTGTACTTGATCCACATCCAATCAACATCCCAATATGGAGTTGTTACTGTACTTGTTAATGTCGTGGTTAGAACGTGTACTTGATCCACATCCAGTTAACATCCCAATATGGAGTTGTTGCTGTACTTGTTAATGTCGAGGGTAGAACGTGTACTTGATCCACATCCAGTTAACATCCCAATATGGAGTTGTTGCTGTACTTGTTAATGTCGTGGTTAGAACGTGTACTTGATCCACATCCAGTTAACATCCCAATATGGAGTTGTTGCTGTACTTGTTAATGTCGTGGGTAGAACGTGTACTTGATCCACATCCAGTTAACATCCCAATATGGAGTTGTTGCTGTACTTGTTAATGTCGTGGTTAGAACGTGTTCTTGATCCACATCCAGTTAACATCCCAATATGGAGTTGTTGCTGTACGTGTTAATGTCGTGGTTAGAACGTGTACTTGATCTACATCCAGTTAACATCCCAATATGGAGTTGTTGCTGTACTTGTTAATTTCGTGGTTAGAAAGTGTACTTGATCTACATCCAGTTAACATCCCAATATGGAGTTGTTGCTGTACTTGTTAATTTCGTGGTTAGAACGTGTACTTGATCCACATCCAGTTAACATCCCAATATGGAGTTGTTGCTGTATTTGTTAATGTCGTGGTAAGAACGTGTACTTGATCCACATCCAATCAACATCCCAATATGGAGTTGTTACTGTACTTGTTAATGTCGTGGTTAGAACGTGTACTTGATCCACATCCAGTTAACATCCCAATATGGAGTTGTTGCTGTACTTGTTAATTGTCGAGGGTAGAACGTGTACTTGATCCACATCCAGTTAACATCCCAATATGGAGTTGTTGCTGTACTTGTTAATGTCGTGGTTAGAACGTGTACTTGATCCACATCCAGTTAACATCCCAATATGGAGTTGTTGCTGTACTTGTTAATGTCGAGGGTAGAACGTGTACTTGATCCACATCCAGTTAACATCCCAATATGGAGTTGTTGCTGTACTTGTTAATGTCGTGGTTAGAACGTGTACTTGATCCACATCCAGTTAACATCCCAATATGGAGTTGTTGCTGTACTTGTTAATGTCGTGGTTAGAACGTGTACTTGATCTACATCCTGTCAACATCCCAATATGGAGTTGTTTCTGTACTTGTTAATGTCGTGGTTAGAAAGTGTACTTGATCCACATCCAGTTAACATCCCAATATGGAGTTGTTGCTGTACTTGTTAATGTCGTGGTTAGAACGTGTACTTGATCCACATCCAGTTAACATCCCAATATGGAGTTGTTGCTGTACTTGTTAATGTCGTGGTTAGAACGTGTACTTGATCCACATCCAGTTAACATCCCAATATGGAGTTGTTGCTGTACTTGTTAATGTCGTGGTTAGAACGTGTTCTTGATCCACATCCAGTTAACATCCCAATATGGAGTTGTTGCTGTACGTGTTAATGTCGTGGTTAGAACGTGTACTTGATCCACATCCAGTTAACATCCCAATATGGAGTTGTTGCTGTACTTGTTAATTTCATGGTTAGAAAGTGTACTTGATCTACATCCAGTTAACATCCCAATATGGAGTTGTTGCTGTACTTGTTAATTTCGTGGTTAGAACGTGTACTTGATCCACATCCAGTTAACATCCCAATATGGAGTTGTTGCTGTATTTGTTAATGTCGTGGTAAGAACGTGTACTTGATCCAAATCCAGTCAACATCCCAATATGGAGTTGTTACTGTACTTGTTAATGTCGTGGTTAGAACGTGTACTTGATCCACATCCAGTTAACATCCCAATATGGAGTTGTTGCTGTACTTGTTAATGTCGAGGGTAGAACGTGTACTTGATCCACATCCAGTTAACATCCCAATATGGAGTTGTTGCTGTACTTGTTAATGTCGTGGTTAGAACGTGTACTTGATCCACATCCAGTTAACATCCCAATATGGAGTTGTTGCTGTACTTGTTAATGTCGTGGGTAGAACGTGTACTTGATCCACACCCAGTTACAACCCAATATAGAGTTGTTACTGTACTTGTTAATGTCGTGGTTAGAACGTGTACTTGATCCACATACAGTTAACATCCCAATATGGAGTTGTTGCTGTACTTGTTAATGTCGAGGGTAGAACGTGTACTTGATCCACATCCAGGTAACATCCCAATATGGAGTTGTTTCTGTACTTGTTAATGTCGTGGTTAGAACGTGTACTTGATCCACATCCAGTTAACATCCCAATATGGAGTTGTTGCTGTACTTGTTAATGTCGTGGGTAGAACGTGTACTTGATCCACACCCAGTTACAACCCAATATAGAGTTGTTACTGTACTTGTTAATGTCGTGGGTAGAACGTGTACTTGATCCACACCCAGTTACAACCCAATATAGAGTTGTTACTGTACTTGTTAATGTCGTGGTTAGAACGTGTACTTTATCCACATCCAGTTAACATCCCAATATGGAGTTGTTGCTGTACTTGTTAATGTCGTGTACTTGTTCTTGATCCCTAAACGCAATTTGGTTTCAACCATCACCACGGGTAAGAACTCATGAAATTGCATGAGGGAGGATGTTGTACTTTAGAAGTTATCGCACGGTATGAGTAATTGTTTCCGTACGAACGGACGGACGAACGGAGGTACGGACAGTTCTCTCTTTTAATTTTCTGCCTAACAGAATAGCATACCACATCTGAAACCTTTTGTTGTACCACACGTTAGTCTATGTACGTCCTTTTAGGAGTGAGCAAAGTCAGAACAGCTAATTTAAAATAAATATACACTGACATGGTACACATAATCGTTTTTCCTTAAAATAGACAAAGGTTAATACTAATACTGTATTGTTTTGAAGTCTTTTAAAGCCACATACTATTTACAAGTTCATCGATATATACTGAAAGGAAAAAGAAACGCATAATGGGTATTTCCGCTATGTATTGTATGTTTAATATGCTACTGCTAATCGAATGGTACAGGGCGACATTTGGCCTGTCCTTTCGGAAAGAAGGTTTAAACAGCACCGAACACACCAGTGGTTACCCCTTTAAGTTTCATTATCGACAGAATGCGCATTTGGCTCAAGCAGGTGAGCAAACATAGGCCTAAACAATTTGCAATCTCTTAACATTAAACACAATACTGAAATTGCTTGACTTTTTCAAGCGAAACTTCAACGTTTATGAATTAAGTGCAGCAAAGTAAAAAAAAAGTAAAAGGTCTACTACATGACAGTGTTGTCCTTTCTGTAATTAAGTGTAGCCCCTTTTTAGACAAAACACGTTGATATACATATCTGGAATATTACGTGGAATTAGGTGAATATAATAGTGAAGTATAATTATGCAATTTTTTTGATTATGCGTTTCTTTTTCCTTTCAGTATATTATAAAATAAAATACAATGTGGATTATAGCAACACATTTAGACTGTGTACTTGTTGTTGTAAATGCTTGTTTGATGATAAATATACTGATTCAAATTCCCAAATAAGAATATTTTAATAATATTCTCATTGCTTTGTGTATTTCACGCTTAGATTATAGATATGGTTGAACTGCAAAATAACGAGTTCAAATCGTCTGCTCTGATTGCATGTACACATTGTACGGCGTTCATGAATTATAACAGTTAACACTGAATTACAATTACTCGAATTTCAAACAATATTCAATTAAAAGGGAGGTAATTTAGGAGTATCCATGTTTCATTGTGTTATAGGCGGAACATCTGCAATTTATGATTGCTAATATTATTTCCTACCAATTTAAGAAGTTTGTATATTTAAGCGGATTCCGAGTCTTGTTATGTGTTTTATCATGTGTTATGTTTTCATATAAAGTGAGGATAACTCTCCAAAGATGTAACAATTTAAACAAAAAAACATATTTTACAAACTATGGGTCTAAACAAAATACTTCTCATACAACTATTCTAAAAGATATTTTAAAAAAGAAAATTAGTTAAGATACAAATTTGAGTAATTAGGAATTTTGTTTGTTATCAATACTATCCCAGAAGCTCGCTTGATCTTTTGCCAGTAGCGCTAACTAATCATGTTTTATATTAGATTTGGTGAAAATAAAAATCAATTTCGACTACGACAACACACAACTGTCAAACTAAAAACAAAATATTGAGGATATAAAACATCAATTTTAAGAAGAAAAAACACATATACTCTGTAAAAGAAGTTTTGGACCATGGCAGTGTTCGAACCCGTACAATGATCGCTGAACCATGACATTCGACCATAACCCTTATTATCTCAATTGATAATTCACAATAGACCAACAATCAACAATAATTATCGTTTACAATGAAAGTCTGCGAAAAAATAATAATCTTTTTATTGGTTACTCGAATGTGCCCGTAACTGTTACTTTGTATGGACTTTTTTAGAAATCAAATCTTGTTTGGAATTTAATGTTTCTGGTACCAAATTAACCAGGTAGGGTAGACCTTGGTTACTAAAAAAAGATACTTAAACCTTGTCCACTAGTTTTATTTTTATATGACTTTATATACCCTGGTCCAAAATATTTTACCGAATATATAATCAAGACCGCATTTTCATTAATAATAATTTAAACAAGTAGGCCAGCCATAATATATATACTCGGTCAAACATGTTTTGGACCAGGGTATATAAAGTCATATAAAAATAAAACCAGTGGACAGAATTTAAGTATCTTCTTTTAGTAACCAAGGTCTACCCTACCCGGTTAATTTGGTACCAGAAACATTAAATTCCAAAACAAGATTTGATTTTAAAAAAATATCACGAACACACAAAGGGTCTGTAAAAAATGTTGCAAATTCCATACAAAGTAACAGTTACGGACACATTCGAGTAACCAATAAAAAGATTATTATGTTTTCGCAAACTTCCATTGTAAACGATTATTATTGTTGATTGTTGGTCTATTGTGAATTATCGACTGAGATAATAAGGGTTATGGTCGAATGTCAAGGTTCAACGATCATTGTACGGGTTCGAAAACTGCCATGGTCCAAACGTTTTTTACAGAGTATAGATCAAACGTGAAAATAAATGGGTTTATTTTATGCTTAGCAGTGAAATAGTGTATTTAATCAATGAAATAAAAGCGGTATTTCATACGTGTGAAAAATATAGAGAATAATAAATGGGTATTTTCATATCACACCCTATATCAGGTCTGAGACACCATATCAGCCCGAGAGCTTATCAAATTATGAATAATAAACATTTTTTATTCTATTTATCATATACTTCAGCAATGACTTTGTTGAACTGTCAACTTCAGCTAACTTACTACGCTATTTTCCAGGGAGAAAAACAATTATTTTATTAATAGATGTAATCCCATTCTGATGTCTTCACGTCTGTCGGGTAAGTGTACACAACATTATTTTTTTCCGAAAATTTGATTTAAAATAAATGCCTTTGAATTTGAAAGTGTCTAATTTAGTAAATGAATGGCCACAAGTGGTTATTTCATCCACGGATGGTTCTATATCATTAACTTTTTTAAACTCTCTTTATGGTCCGTGTATTATGCGTTATTTTATTTAGTTTTTCTTCTATCTATCATCTCTTTTATTTCATTTTCTTAGCATTACTAGTGAAGTCAAAAAGTTATTGTCAAAGATTACCGATCAACGTACACATGTAGATGTAGATGTATATCCAATAAACTGGGTCGAAAACAACATGGAATGCAGACGACAAACTATACGCGTGACAAATCGTATACAATCGTTACTAATCGGTAATTTCCGTATCACTCCGCTGAAAGCGTCATAAAGAACATTCGGTTATTTTCATGATATGACATTTTGTCACACTTTATTTCATGCGTGTGATAAAGCTTTATTGCCCGGCAAATAAATCCTGATTGATATGACAAGCTAGGTCTATGCCGTATCGTATATTCAAATACAACATATGTATAGGGTAGTATGTGATAAAGAGTTTTATTTTTCACTGTTGAAACTTATATATATTTTTTCAATATCAAAAACAATTTTTTTTATTTGTTTGGAAAAATAACTATTTAATATATATCATTCGACTGTAAACTAAAAAAAAAAGAGCTATAGTTTTTAAAACTGGTCAAGTATTTCAGAATTGTTGTCATTTACAGTGAAAAATGTCAGTTGGTCTTTTTTTTCAAAAACCTTTTTCAGAAAGTTGCTATAAAAGTTATATTATTGGATTGGAAAAACTTTAATTTTATCATACTAAGCCAATGACGTCGTCAAATTAAAAGAAAAAAATCTGCTAGCAGTACTCCTTGATTATAAAGCAGGAAATAAAAAGAAAATGTGTTGTTTTGTCGTAAATAACAGATTTTATTTCATCTCGAAATGATCAAACTTCAATATTTTTACTCACGCTTCGCATTCGTCAAAATATAAAGTTTTCACAATTCTCGATGAAATAAAATCTGTAATTCACGACAAAACAACAAATATCCACTATTTATTGAAACATTTATGTAAAAACAAGCACAATTTAACTGCATATTCTTATATATCACTATACGTCTCACAACACAGTTAATTTTGCATAGCTCTGCATATGTAGCAGGACCCCTCTGGACCACTGTAGAACTTAATGAATTTTCTTAAAAATATTTTCTTTGCGAAACTTGATGTCTGTTGCACGAAATATCCAACAAAAAACACGGGGTTGACCAATTTGCTTTTTTTTAATATCAATAGTTTGAAGAGACCCTCTTGAATGTGTCCATTTCACTCAGAAACATTCAGGCATATTCTAACCTGTATGAAATCATGAACTTGTCCCATTCTTGTCACTTGCAACAAAAAAAGAGAAAATATTTGCACATTTTAAGAAATAGGCAAGAACCCAATAACACAGATCGTTTTTTTAAGCTCCAGAAATTTCCTACCGTGACTGGCAAGGGAAATAACTGTTTAGTGAGACCTTGAAGGAAAAAAAGTTCCGCGTCATGCGACGAAAATCTTTTCTGAAGAAACTTACGTTAAAACCTTACATGAAATGGCCTCATTTGACCACATGGGCGACTATTTGTGAAATTATAGCATAAAGTATGACAACGTCTTGATTCGAAAAATTGAGATTCTAGGCAATTCGAAAATGTATAGGATTGCATAGAGACGACAAAGGTGTATCTTTAATAACTCCTTCTTTAGTAAAATAATTATCAGTATTGTTATTTCTATATTGAGCGTTATGTTTTCTTTACCTAAAATGTGTTTCTTATTTAAATTATAATGTGTGTAAGTCAAGTCAAGTTCATGTCAAGTGCAGTCAAGTCAAATTATGGTGAGTCAAGTAATAAGGAAGTTATGGTGAGTCAAGTCATAAACAAGTTGTGCAGCATTTCAGCAGCTGATTCAGTCTAGTCTAGTCAAGTCAAGTCTAGTTAATTATAGTCTAGCCGAGTCAAGCAATAGTCAAGTCAAGTCAATACCAAAGTGAAAATGTATCCATATACAATTTACTAAGTTTATTGATCCGAAATAACCTAAATTCAGTAGAATAGTTTCACACATTCATGTAAAGTTCAAGTCAAGTCTAAGTCAAGTTCAAGTCAAGTTAAATCAAGTTCAAGTCAAGTTCAAGTCAAGTTCAAGTCCAGATTAAGTCAAGTCAAGTTTTGGTAAGTCAAATCATAAACAAGTTATGTAAGGTGTGCAGTTGAGTCAGTCAAATCAAGTCTAGTCAAGTCAATAGTCAGTGAAACCAAGTCAAGTCAAGTCAACACTGAACATTTATACTTTAATAATATATTCATCTGAAATTAACTAAATGCAGTACAATAGTTTCACACATTCTCGACAACTGTCACAAAATTACAAAACAAAACGCTTTTACAAAATGTCAAGAAACGACAAGAGAAGACAAGCGTACTCGACTGGCTTTTTTGAAAAATAAATTCTTTTACGTAAAGTTGTAAATTTTCCATGACGTTGTATGCAACCGACATTCTTGACAAGTGATAAATAAATTAATTTACGTAAGCTTTCTTATGCAAGGCAGTATGCGACCGACATAAATCTATTAACGAGTGAGAAAAAAAAAATTATTTTACATAAGGTTATTTTACTCAAGGTTGTATGTTGTGCTGACTGTGCTATGTGACCGACATTCTTGACTTGACGAGCGACAAATTTACATTATTTTACCCATGTTATTTTGCGTAAGGTTGTATAAAGTTGAAAGCGACCGATTTCTAGACAAGTTACAAACAAGTTATTTTACGCAACGCAAGCTTTTTTAACGTCCGATTGTTTGCGACCGGAATTCTTGACAAGTGACAAATGAATTATTTTTACGTATGCGTGCGGTTGTATGCAACTGACATTCTTGACAAAGTGACACATGAATTACTTAACGTAAGGTTACTTTATGTAAGGCTGTATGCGACCGACATTCTTGACAAGTGAAAAACAATAGTTTTAATTACGATTAGTTATTACAAATAAATGCTGTACATTTTAAGTGGGTGGGGTATGATTTTAATGTGATACACTACTTGATTACAGCAACAGTACTTATAATTACCTCAAGCATGCAGTCTAGATACTGTCCAAGTCCCATGTATAGATTCGGTGTGGTGTGGAGACATCTGTTTCTCTCACAGTTTGTTTGGTGTGGTTCCAAGCTCAGCTGGTCATATCTGGGACACAAACTATTATTACATTAGGCAGCTCACATGAAGGTTCCGAAGCAAACCCGAGACACTCTTTACATAAATATATGTTGCCATGTGTGCGGAAACGTTCAAATGAGTGTGTGTTGTTCCGAGTTGAATGGATTGTCTCCCATATTGAGAGTAACCAGACTTCTTATGCATAACTCCATCCAAGGTGTTGTTGTTGTACAGCATACAGTCCGAATGTCTTACACCATAGTCAATTTTACACTGTAAAATCATTAAAAACTTGTTAAAATCCACACCTGATGCCATTTTACAATCCTCAAACTCACTTGTTTCCATTTTTAAGGCTGTTTTTCCAGAAAACCCAAATCTGCATCAATCAGCTGCTATTTAAGCAAGCGTCTTCTGAACTGGATGAGATTTGGTTAAACGTCTCACAGTTAATTTTGCATAGCTCTGCATATGTAGCAGGACCCCTCTGGACCACTGTAGAACTTAATGAATTTTCTTAAAAATATTTTCTTTGTAAAACTTGATGTCTGTTGCACGAAATATCCAACAAAAAACACGGGGTTGACCAATTTGCATTTTTTTAATATCAATAGTTTGAAGTGACCCTCTTGAATTTGTCCATTTCACTGACGTTTTCAAATGTATCAGTACCCAGTATTAGATTCTCAGATCTGGGCTCAGAAACATTCAGGCATATCCTAACCTGTATGAAATCATGAACTTGTCCCATTCTTGTCACCTGCAACAAAAAAAGAGAAAATATTTGCACATTTTAAGAAATAAGCAAGAACCCAATAACACAAATCTTTTTTTTAAGCTCCAGAAAGTTCCTACCGTGACCCTACCGTGACTGGCAAGGGAAATAACTGTTTAGTGAGACCTATAAATGTACTTCAATACATGTATTCAATCTAAGATCACTTGAAATAAATAAACAAATGTAATCATTGATTTAAAGTAGCTATCCCGAAACATAACGGCAAATCCGTTTGTCCAAACTCTATCCAGGTGTTCAGGTCATATATGTATTGATGCCAATTAACAGTAAATATTTATTAACGGGTTCTTACAATACCCGTGTCAGACTGTGCGTAAAATGAATTATGATTTGATAACTTAATTCGACGCTCCAGTTTTGGGGTTTAGCCTGGCTGGTTAAGCCGTTTATAAGTGTGTCTATATAGTTGGGATTCTCGAAATATGTATGTTACATAAGATATGATAAGATATGAAGAAGACTTTATTCATCAATCAGTAGGCCAGAGGCCCGTGAGACAACAAGCAATTGGCATAGCAAGATAACAAACAGCATTTTAAGTAATATGAATATATGCTATATACACAATTTATGACAGAAATAAGCGGAGAAGAAAAGCTGAATAAGGGGAGAAACAGCCTTTCAAATTATATTGCCACTGTGAAAATAATCTGTATTGATATTCTACTATCTATACTATCATATATAGTTTATATTACAGTATAATCAACGATAAGTGATAGCCGTTTTTGTTTGTATGTTACATATATACCTCGTCGTCAGTAGGTTTAGAAATAGTGTATATATATATTGGTTTCACAGTTGAAACACTTATTGTCCTCTCTTTGGTTTGATGATGTATGGTTACAACAAAGTGTTGGTAATTGTAATTTATTTCTTGCAGTATTAAAGCAACGGTTAAATGACAATTTTGCTCAAAATTGGCATAGTAGATTAGATATCTCCACCAGAGCAGTGTTTTATAGGAGCTTTGCATCTTTTCAGTTTCAACCATATCTTGATAATATAAATATTTTCAAAATGTGTCAAGCACTTACCAAATTACGGGTGTCATCTCATAGGTTGCAAATTGAATCGGAAAGATGGGTTAAACCAAACAGAATTCCTGTTATTGATAGATTATGTTTATTTTGTAATAAACTTGAAGATGAATTTCATTTTGTGTTGGAATGCCAAATCTATACTGTCTTAAGAAAGCAATACATTCCACAATATTTTTACAAGAGGCCAAACATGATGAAAGTTTTGGAATTACTAAATTCACAAAATAAAGTATATATTCACAAGCTTTGTACCTTTGTTTTAAAAGCATTTAAATTACGAAACGAAACATTATATGGAAATTAGTAAATATAGGTAATTTATTTTACCGAATGTGTTATGACATGTATGGTTCAGTATTTATTTATATTATGTAGTAATACGCCTTCTCAATGCTTAAGTCCACTTAACAAATGATAGAAATTGTTGTGCGCGTGAGTGCGTAAGTGATTGAGTGAGTGCACGCGTGCGTGCCAGTATACGTGCATTTTGCTGTGACTGTCTAAGATTAACAAAAGTTTCTTGTTTGTAAAATCCTACACTGTTGCCATGTTTTATGTAACTGTATATTGTATCCTCACGGGCTTTTAAGCCTATTGGAATTTGGAAATAAAGTAATCTATCTATCTATATAAAAGAAATGTGTAGAACAAATATTTTTCATTAAAATATATTCCTATTGTCTTTTTGTTTCTCGTAGAATGCATGCAATAAAAAACTCATTAAACGGCAATGGTGTGCTGGATATTGGCGCACCTAGTGAGATATTGGCACTCGGGCTAAAAAGCCCTCGTGCCAATATCTCATTAGGTGCGCCAATATTCAGTTTCTAAAGCCCTCATGCCAGTATCTCACTAGGTGCGCCAATATCCAGTATCTTAATACTTCATCTTCGTATTGTTTAATAGCTTCTAGTTGCTTTTGTCGAAATATAAATTTTGCTTGTTTGTATTCACGATATGTTTTGCGAACTGTTCCGCTAGGCTTATTATCGTATATCCATTTCCCGCGTTTATTTCTCATGTTTTTGTGTGCCTGTTTTACCGATTGATTCCAATACGGTTTTGTATACGGATTAAATCCTTTTAACGGAATTGTTACTTTAGCACTATTAATCAGTATGTTTGTTAGCATCTCGTTAAGTTTTTCTACTTATAACACATTTTGGGGTGTTGTAATACTTTCTGAGTTAAGGCACAAGTCAACTTCGTTTTGAAAGGCAGTGAGATGTAATGTAGTTGCATTATGCCAGGCAGGGGATGGTTCAGTGACGTAGGGGTTAAGTTTGGTTGTGGGGATAATTACTGAGGATATAATTGGGAGACGATCTGTAGCTATAGAGCATGCAGTACTATCCAATATAGTGCAGTTACTTATGATATCAATGTAGGAGCTTTGTACGAGAATGTAATCTAAAGTTGATTGAAAAGGTTCAAAGGTATAGGTTGGCCCGTGGCAATTTTCAGTTTTATTAATCGGAATAAGACTGTTGTCAATAATGAACTTGGTAGGAAGTTGTGATTTTTGTTTCTGAATATATAGAACAGTAAAAATACACTTTTAGGAAAAAGAAATTGGCACAGAAATGGTTTTAACTGATTCTGGTTCCAAAAACTATGGAAAAAAATATGTCCAAATATGTTATTTTGGGGCAAAAAGATGTAAAATAATGAAAAAATCACCTTTAATAATTTAAAAAAATATATAATTAAACAATAAAAATCTCAGTTTTATAGTAAATAATGCTTGTAATAGTGAAGACAATCAGAATGTATGATCAATTTGACCAAATAAATAGACAGACTCTCAATTATGGGATAAAACAACTGGTGGGCTAACACGAGGAAGGGGAATGACTGAAACACAGAGGACGCTGTGGGTACTTTCTCGCTCCGCTTGCTCAGAAATCAACAAAGCTAAGCAACAAGTATCAGGAACAGAATTCATCACCAGTGACCAGCATACAGATACTTCAAACACACGGCAACAGAGAGACAAGAAAAACACTAACATTATAATAGAATATCTCAGTGAAAGAAACCCTTTATTAAGGATCCTGAGCTAAAAAGTATATCAAGTGGAGTTGTTTCTGATGATTTTGTCAATGTAGATGATGCGAAAGCTGTTGGGATCAAGATTCTAGACAAAATGGCTGGAAGCACTGTTATGGATTTTGTTGTCAAGCGAAAAGTTCAAGTAAAAGCAATGTCGGATACGGCTGGTTTGAAAATAGGCGATAACGTTGTCAAGGTGGACTCGCAACTATATTTCAACGGCTTGTTTCTGCGGCATGGAGATCACTCCCAGAATTCGAACTGGGTTCGCTATTCTCTTATGAGTTATGCATTTACCATCCAGCAATATTTGAAACCCCGCACTTACTGAGAGCGGCTGATAAGCCAGCATTGGCAGAAGCTATATGAGATAAAGTAAAACCACAGAGTGAAAGACCGACTGGTGAAATTAAATATATACTTGATGGCGGTTGCCTTTTGCAACGGATTCCTTGGCCAATATCTAACGGCTATGGTCAAATAAGTGATGTGTATGTGGAGCATGTTATAAAGAAGTATGGACAAGCGACAGTGGTATTTGATGGATATGACAATGTTCCAAGTACTAAAGACACAACACATCTGAGACGAACATGGGGTTGCATTGGGACGGAAGTTGAATTACTGAGACAATGATGATGAGAGGAAAGAAAAGTAAGTTCCTCACAAACAAGAAAACAAACAAAGATTTATAAATCTTCTAAGTGATAAGTTGCAAAAAGCGGGTATTGAAACTGTCCACTCTTCAGGCGATGCGGATCTTCTTATGGTACAGACAGCTGTAACCTACTCCTTAACAACGCAGACGTCATTAGTTAGAGATGATACAGATCTGTTGATACTGCTGTTTTACTATACGGAACTTGATTCATATAATAGGTATAATTTTACCGAGACCAACACCCAAGAAAAGCACAGTATGGAACATTCAAGACACAAAACGTAGATCGGGTGAAGAAATATGCTCTAATATACTGTTTCTTTATGTAATTTTTGGCTGCGACACAACATCAAGGATATATGGACTTGGGAAGGGTACTGTTCTGAAAACGTACGAAAACAACTCTGGCTGCAGATATGTTCAACAAAACACCAAACGAAGTATCTAAAGAGGATATTATTGCATCTGGAGAGACTGCATTACTGTGTCTATATAAGAGTAATTCGCGAGAAGGACTGGACAAACTACGTGTTCATAAATTCGCCGAAAAGGTTGCCAAAAGCACAAGTTTTGTAGACCCAAAAATGTTACCCCTTTCATCAGGGCTGCAAAGTATCACAGTCTACGGGTATTCTATCAGATACAGGACTGGAAAGGTAATGAAGATGGGTTAATACTGGTTGAATGGGGCTGGGAAATACAAGATAACTCCATGAAGCCCCTTAAAATGAACAAATTACCTGCCCCATAATTCTTTCTGAAGGTGATAAGGTGCTTGTGCAAAACAGGATGCAAAACGACCAGTTGTATTTGTAAGAAAATGGGATTAGATTGCTGTACATCATGTAGTTCGTGTAGAGGAGTAAGTTCGGCACGACCCGAAATAGACAGTGATTAAAGCGAGTTCCGTTGGCTACATGTAAAATATGAACTGATAAGAAGACAATATAAATCAACATACCTAACCTTCTATGACAACTAAGATGAAGTCTACTGATTACACATAAAGTGTTGCTTGACAACATCTTAGCATAATTATATTTTCTAAGCATAAACGGCTTGAACAAGTATTATTTAGTTAGTACGGAAATTGATTGAAAGAAAAAAAAAGATTTTGATTTTTTGGTCTATTCTCAAAAACAGCGATTTTTCTTCATTTTTACAATTTTCTACCCAAAAATATTATATTTAGAATGTGATTTCAGAGGAGGATTTTGGACATATTGTTTTCTATATCTTTGGGAACCATAATCAGTAAAAATAATGTCAGTGACAATTTATTTGAATTAATTTTTATGCTATTATTAATCTTATCCTAAAATCATTATTTTTTTCCTTTTAAACTTAATATTATGTAATATTAACAATAAACTTTTATATATAAATACATGTTTTACTAATATTCTGAATGGATATAAATTTATTCCAGAAAAAAGCGATTTTCAAGTCTTCATTTTTTTTACTATTTACCCCAAAAAATCATATTTAGCACGTGATTTGAGATGAGAACTTCGGATATATGTTTTTGTATATTGTTTCGAACCAGGATCAGTAAAAATAATTTCTGCGCCAATTTCTTGTACCTTAGGCTATATTTAAGGCTAAAATGACCTGCCTAATAGCCATTTGCCAATTTCTTCATATTTTGCGATTATAATAGTACCTATATTTGAGTAATATGTGTAAAGGTCTTGTAATACTTCTATACAGTTTAAATATGAGTACATGTCACCATCCGCAGGTAAATATGTCCCAAAAATATACAATGGGATAAAGTCTGATACCTTCCTTTGCAGTTCTACTCCGACGATACTAGTACATGCAATGTCCTTGATTTCGGAAATAGAAAACATGAGATCCTTTCTTATAAGCAGAGAAACTAGAGCAGGTTTAACATTATGAGAAAAAATGTGTGATCGTTATCAATATCTGGAACAGCTAGGTAGATATCCTGTGTTCATGCTTTTCTAGCAAGAATAGGACTGCAATGTAAGCTTATGTTCACTTATAATAGCAGTATCACACTTTGTTTGTCCATGACATCCAATAAACAGTTGCATGAGCGTGCAGATGTATACGTCAAAATCACGTTACTTTACTAATAATCTTATTATATCATATTTGCGAATAAGCATCGGCTTCTCAAAATTAAAACGAATACAACAATTGCAATAACAAATACAATAGTTAAAGGAACCTTTACGCACAATTTTACAATCATATAATAAAACACATACAATACTAAAAAAGTACGTTTTTAAAACAGGTGGTGAAACGAGTCTAATATACATTGCTTAGAAAATAGCAAGTCTATGATCAAAACACAAGTATGTCCCAGAATGCTGCATTGTGTCAAACCATGCAATCGATTTAGTCATCTGTTTCGTGTAAGTTTCCTGATAGATTCTGAAACTGATACTTCATCAGAATTACAACTCCAAACATTTTCATCATTGTTTAAATTTCTACGTGCTCCTAACAAGAATATAACAAACGATAATGAAACGGAATGAAACCGAACAGGCGGATATACACAAAAGAAAAACAAAAGAAGCACACGAATTGCATAAAGGAGAGCAGCCCTTGATAGACCTAACAAATGTATCAACCAGACAACAAGTACAAATTGGAGACAAGAAAACCAACCCCAAACGCTCCTTAAAATCATCACACGACAGTAGTATGCATAATCAAAAGGTCAACGATGAAAGGAGTAAGGGTCAAAACGATTTCCAGGAAAATAGCGATGCCGGAAACAACTTCCGTGGAGTATACATAGCTTATTCGTAGACAACATGTCATCCATCAATCTTCTACATTCAATGGTTTCATGGACTTCCCTTAATATACTCCACCTCCGATAGACTTACAATAAAACAACAAAAACACAAGTATTTTTTGGTATGAGCCGTTGGGATACAATCGACCGACCGTGTATTATTTAACCATCAATTTTCACACTTCAAATCATTCAATCAAACATGCATGCAGCAATTATGTAAACTGTTGAATATAGCAGTTTAAATGCCTAAGACAAGTATACAAATTATCAATATGATAGATAGATAATTTCAAAAAGAAATAAATCCATAGGCTATAATTAAACCCATGCGGATACAAATACAGAGTGATACATGGTAACATGAATATGAATGTATATTTATTTTATTACAACATTTGTACCCAATATAATGTTGAGCTTATTTGCGTAATGCATGCCGTTACAAGAAACTTTTATCTCTGATTAGTGTAACTTCTGCATTTAAGCCCATTCAACATTTTGAAAAACACGTTCCTACTAAACCGAAATTTTGTATGTAAAATATAAAAACCGTGTTATCGTCAGTCGTACCCAAAGCTGAATGACAATTTAGCGCCAAACAGAGCTCAACAACACCTCGTGCACTATTGTAACGCCACCTATCGGAGCTTACACGATCAAGGGAAATCAATTTTCGTCTAATTCACCTTCGTTCAAACGACAAAAATGTCATTTCCCTTAATATACTCCACCTCCGATAGACTTACAATAAAACAACAAAAACACAAGTATTTTTTGGTATGAGCCGTTGGGATACAATCGACCGACTGAACTAAAAGCACGGGCTGTAACATAAGGAAATGTTAGCATTTTCCAGTATTATGAATACTCTTATTAAATATATAACTTCACCATAATCACTCTAGATCTATTTACATAAATTCTTTGATAATTAAAGTCCCAAGGACAGTGAAACTTTCAATCTCTCTTCTACAGAATCCTTAATGTAGCCATCTTTGGCCGATTCACTAAGCCATCGACCGTGGCGCTTAAACATTCTATCAGGAATACCCCTATTAGCAGCAGCCGTAGCTCCGCCTGATCTCAGTGAATGCAAGCAAAACTGGCTTATATCTGGAACATAAGGTTTAAAAGCTTCCAAGAATAAAGTTCTGAGATTACTATAAGCCAAATGCTTTCCATCTTCTCTTACTTTAAAGCCAGTTTTGGTTGCGGTCAAATGAGAAAATATATAAACATCTGAATCACTTTTTATTTTTGCCCATGAAAAATAATGTTCAATATTTAACACTGGGCACAACATCGAATTTGTCCTCGCAATCAGAATCCAAGCTCCATCGCGATATTTATCAGTTTTGCTAGATTCAATAAACACACTCATATATACAGGATTTATCAAAATGTCATTTCTACGCAACTTCAACAGCTCTTCACTCCTCATGAATCCGGCATATGCCAATAAACATGCACAAATTGTTCTCTGATTTTTAACATTGTCTTCTTCGTACAAATCATTATACATTTTTGATAATAATTCAATTGTGATTGGCTCTTTTTTACGAACAGGTTTGGAAAGCTTACGTTTAGCAGCTTCCAAAATATTCTTAACTAATTTTGAATCCGTGGGCGATTTTAAATCGAACATATCGTGAAACCATTTTATACTATATATTGCATTAAAAATCGGACTTGGTGTATTTGCTGTTTGAACTAAAGAAGTCAAATATAGTGCTACATGTAACGCCTTGGCCGGCAAGGCTTCCTTACTTGTTAGTCCATTACTCAAACACCAAGATTTCCAACGCGTGAATCCACGTTTATAACTCAAGCAAGTATTGTCCGCTCGTGATTCTTTGAGTAATTCCGGTAGCAAGGAGACCTTGTCCGCCAAGGCGCCCGGTAGCTCATCAACTTCATCCTGATAACTCTGAAAAAATAATCGTGTGAGACTATTTCAATATAAATTATGATTCACATACATCAGTCTACTTGCATTTATATTTAACCCTATGCACCGAAACCCGCACATAGTAACCAACACGCCGATACCGGCTCGTTGCAGTGGCATACGCCCTTTAACACCCTAAACAGGGTATTATAATCGCATAATGGTATGCATATACTGGCATGTAATAAATACCAAAAGCCATACGGCTATTTGCTCATCTCCTATACAGGGGAGCTAAATCTGATTTCACATGTGTACAATTTTGTACAGGTAGTTTCCCTTGAGCAACTATCTCAATTTAAAATGTATGTACATGGCTAGCATGTTAAATTTTAGGTCTTCGTTTCCGAATATTCCTACCCCATTTTTACATGGTATGTAAGAATCCTTGTCTGTGGGTAAATACATAACATCTTGCACGAAATATTTGAAACCTCCATTTTCGCAACACAAGAGAGGCCAGAAATTTGCTGACCTCCACTCCGGGACAATCAGAATACCCCTGGCTCTACAATGTTCCATTTTCCTAAGAACTCTAGACACTAAAATAATCGGGGGTACATATAATCCAAAACAATGTCCCCAATCATGCGTAAGCGCATCTACACCTGCCGATTTATAGCACCAAAATCTTGAATAAAAAACTGGTAATTTAGCATTGTGCTCTGATGCAAAGAAATCTACATCAAGTTTACCCCATCTAGATTGAATCGAATCTAAAATGTACTGTCCAATCGCCCAATCATCTACTTCAATAACTTTTGACAAATAGTCTGCCCTTGCATTTTGACCTCGCGGAATCCATTCAATTTCTAAGTGAATTGAGGATTCAGAAGTAAAATTTAAAATCTGCATAGCCAATTTCTGTAAATCGGGTTGCATAGACCCCTTTTTGACTATACTGCAAACCCCCATATTATCAGTGAACCATTTCACTCTTTGATTTTTAAGAACATGTACTAATGCTCTTAGCACCCTGAACACGGCACAGAGTTCTCTCCATGTGGAAGATTTACCAGCTTCCTCACCGGACCATGTGCCATGGGACACCCCATTAATGGTCCCGACTTCATACCCAGCATACGCTGTGCCTGACGCGTCACTATAGACTATTTTAGAACAGGCCCCTGTTGCATTGAGATGCTTAACATTTAACGATGTCAAAGTACTTTCCCAAAACTTAAGTTGTTCTAAACTGTCTGGAGACAGTTTAATATGTGAATTCCACGTGTTGGCCTTTAATATGTCCATACTCATGTAACGAGTCATTATCTGAGAAACTGGACCAATAACTATGCTCATTGAAATTATTTGACCAACAAAACTGGCAACCTTCCTGACGGGAACCCATGACATATATTTGAGCTCGCCAAGAGTATGCATGGCCTTATCTAATCTACGCTGTGGAATGCTAATTGTAAACTCAGTGGAATTCAGAAGGGCTCCAAGCCACTCTAGCACCTGTACCGGTGCCCATATGGACTTGTCAACTTTGGGTATGAGCCCAGAATTTAGCAAATCTGCTTTGATCTCATTAGACAATTTCTGTGTACTAGAGAAAGTACCGGCAGTGCCAAAACCATCGTCAAGAAACATAATCACTTTCTTGCCTTCACCTCGCCATTTTGCAATTAAAGGGCGTGTAAACTTTGTATATAAATATGGGGCTACCCCGAGGCCAAACGGCAATACTAAAAACTTGTAATATGCAACATTGCCTGTCTCATCTACAAAAGAAAACCCCAAATAATCTGTGTCTTTTACATGTATATCCAAAAAATGATAAGCTGAGTGGATATCAAATTTGATCATCCAACCCCCATGTTCCAAGTACATGATGGCAAGCCTTAAATCTTCATATTTCATGGATTGTTTCCATACATGTTTATTTACAACCCTCAAATCCAAAATCAAACGTTTCTTGCCATTGCTATGGATAGAAACAGACAGTGGGTTTACTACTGTGGGCACCTGAATACATTTTTCTATCAAACCTCGATCCAGTAAATCTTTAATAGCTCCGATAACAAACGGACTTTCTTCTAATGCCGATTTGTTATTTTTTAATATACATTTCTCTGGTGAAGAATAAAATGGTATCTTATAACCATACATGATAGTATCTAATATAAACTGATTTGCACCAATCGATTTCCAAAAATCAATATGATTTTTAAGTCTATTTTTAACAATAATTTCTTTTTGTCCTTGTTCATAAACATAAAAATTATCTGTAAATCGATCTTGATCGTACATAGCATTGCTATAAATAGAATACTCATCTTGAAAATCAATACCAGGTTTTTCCACTGGGGTTTCCGTCTTTTGGACTGTTTCATTTCTTGACGGGTTGATCAGGTTGCTGTGAACCTCTGGTATATGGGCACGTACGTCGCACATGGTTGAGTTCACCGCACGCAAAGCAGGGTCCAAGCTGGAAAGGGCTTCGCTGGGCTGAAGGGGCTGTGTAGCCACGAAAAGAGCCATACTTGGTACCCAACAGTTGGGCTGGTGTTTGAAAGTTGAAACACCCTGCTCTAGAAGGGCCACCCATAGAACGACCTGCAGTAAAACTGTCCGAATACCCATAGGCAACTGCTGGTTTTTTGGATTTTGGTTTCTGCTGACTCTTCCTTTTCCGAACAGCACGGGTTTCCGCCCTGTTAATTCGGGATTCATCATCAGAGTCGCTGGCAAGCGGGTTGGTTGCATATTGTCGGACGGTTTCCCATCCGCCCTCGGATGAATCCGCAATGCGAATGTGTTTGTTCCGCACCTGGAGTTTGCCGCAAGCTTCGGTGAGCACTTCTCTCGCATATTCAACCTTCGTGTTGGACAAAGCCCACAACGTTTGCTTTAGAGTGTCCTCTATTTCTGAATTAAATTCAAATTGTACCTTATTGCCTTCGAAGCGCCAATGTATGTCCTTTTCCGTTTTTAACTTTTTAGCACTTTCATTCACGTTTTCTTTCAATTCGCTTAATTCACGTTTTTTGGCCACGTAACTCCAGCAGAATCTCCTTCAAATTATTGTTTATGTCAAGATTTTGACTGCTTGGCAAATTTTCACCGTCCGCGCACAAGTGAGTTTCCATAATTTTTGGACGAATATAAAAACCGTGTTATCGTCAGTCGTACCCAAAGCTGAATGACAATTTAGCGCCAAACAGAGCTCAACAACACCTCGTGCACTATTGTAACGCCACCTATCGGAGCTTACACGATCAAGGGAAATCAATTTTCGTCTAATTCACCTTCGTTCAAACGACAAAAATGTCATTTTCTCAAAACTGACAATTGCTTAAATCCCTAAGGTGTTAAGCTTTTCAAAAGTAAAAGAAGTGGCCACCTAGCAGTAAAATTAAAATGTACACCTATAAAAACAGTGATTCTTATGGTAGACACTACAGCCGACGTTAGTACCACCAGATCTAATATAACCTTCACATTAAATAATATTTATAAATGGATACATTTGAAGTATCCACTCGTAGTGTGTACTTGCAAGTATGCACGCGAGTGTTTGAGAATGTGTGTGTGTGTAAGAATACATGTATGTACATATATTTTGCTAAATCTTTATAGCAAACATGGAAAACAAAAAAGAACTTAACATACTCATATGGAATGTACGATATGAGGCATTATGTCACGAGGCATTATGTCACATTTTGTATTTTTGATTTCTTTGGTGGTGTGTGTTGAGGCATTATGTCACGAGGCATTATGTCACATTTTGTATTTTTGATTTCATTGGTGGTGTGTGTGTGTGTGTGTGTGTGTGGGTGTGTGTGTGTGTGTGTGTGTGTGTGTGGGGGGGGGGGGGGGGAGGGGATTTTCCTTTCAGCCGGAATTTTCTTTTCATTTCTTTAAAGCCGAGATTTTGATCGTCAACTTGATTGCCAGAATATTTTTTTTTTAAGTTTTTCTATTCGTAGAATAAGAACAGGTGATGTAGATCTACTCAACGTCTGCGTCGCCGTTGGTTTTCAGTTGTAGTAACTAAAAAAAATAGTCCAATTATTTCAGCAGTCACTGGACAGTGAAACTTGAAATATGTCATCAGTACCTGACACTGGTAGACACATGTTCCATAACTCTGTATTAGCATGACCCTTTTCTTACTTTGAATTTTGGTTTAAATGTATATGTTCTTTTTTGACAAGTCCTGGCGTGCCGCAGTCGGTAGCGCGGCGGATTTGTAACCGGAGGCCCCGGGTTCAATCCTCCGTGGTGCCACTGAGTTCCGTCGGTGTGTTCTTGGGCAAGACACTTTACCTTAGCCTCGTCCGTCGGATGGGGACGTAAACCGGGCGGTCCCGTGTATCGGTCTATCCTCCGAGCACGTTAAAGAACCATAGGAATCTATTCGATAATAAGAGTAGGGCAGGTTCCCGGATTCCTATGTATCCTTCCCCTCTCTCTGGGGCGGCTCTAAATAACCTACACTGTGTTGATGAGCTGTTAAACAACATTCAATTCAATTGACAAGTCCATATATTTTAACAACTGAAAGTCGTACATCAACAAAACTTCAGTAAATCTTGGAATAACACGGGCGCTAGTAGACATTTGTTTTTATTATATAACCTATAAATAGACGCGTTTTCATTGGCTAAAAAGTAATTTTTTAGAAAAAATATCTAGCGATATTGACCTGTTTTTTTGATATTGACCTGTTTTTTTGATATTGACCTGTTTTATATAATTGTTTTTTTGATATTGACCTGTTTTATATAATTGTAAATTGAGGGTTATATAATAAAACAGTTATGGACTTTTCAGCTGTTATACATGATGTTGATATGCACCAAAAAATCATTATTGACCTCGGCTATCGCCTCGGTCAATAATGATTTTTTTGGTGCATATCACATCATGTATAACAGCTGAAAAGTCCATAATTGTATAATATTAACTCTGTATTGCATTTAAGCACAGTTATGTTCCTTTTTCAACTTCAAAATTTGGTTAAAGTTTTTAGGCAAGTCCTTGTATGTCAATAGGTGATTGTTACTTATTAATACAACTTCAGTAAAGCATGGATGCTAGTAGACACATGTTCCATAACTCTATATTGCATTTTAGCAAAATTTTGTTGGCCCTTTTTTAGAATAAATATTTTCTGTATTGTATTTTAGAAAAGGTGTAGCCCCTTTTCGACTTAGAATTTATTTTATTTTATTTTCTGGCAATCTATTTATTTCAATACCCATTAGCTTAGCCATATATCTCTGCCAAAGGAGCTTGACAAGTGTCACTCAGAGGCATCAAGGACACTTACAGACACATTGTTCATAACTTTTTATTTCATATTAGCCAGATGATGTTTTTTTTTCAACTTAGAATTTCAGATAAAGTTTTTTAAGCAGCTTCATACATTTCAATGAAACTCACTGCGTACATCAAATGGCAATGGCAAACCTGTAAATATCATTAACTTCATAAACGCCCACACCTTCCCCACTCCTACACCACCATCATCACAGATAAATAGACAAATATTTGTTATATTATTTTGGTTTCTCTTCAGTTACCATGTCTGCATCTCTTCCCCACACCCTCTCTCATATTTATTCTGGGGTATTGAAGGTCTTTCTTCGATATTTGGTATATGTTTACTGACCAATAGTGTTGTTCCGATTAATCGATTTGATCGATCATCAATCAGTTATGCCTTTGATCTGATTATTCGATTAAAAAATTTCATGATCGACGTTACTCTGTTGTTGAAAATTATGGCTTATTTCATTCCCTTGTGCTAAACTATACAAGAAATAAAATGAGTTATAATTGTGCAACAAGTAATCACATATTTATAGCGGTTATTGCAACTTATTTTTTAAAATATATATCTTGGTCAGTTGTATTCTGTTCCTTTATTACCAGAACATATTTTCTTCATTTTAGTCTGAGAAAGGCTTACACTTGTCTTTTATAGCAGCCATGTTTAATCGATTATTGACCGATCATCGTCGGTTAAATATTCAGATAATCGATTATGAATTTTCAGCCGATTCCCAACACTACTGACCAACACCTCCGCGCACCCCCTACCACACTCACCTCACCACCACCAAAACTCCACAATTAAGACTTGACCTTGTGAATGAACTTGCACCATGGTTGGTGAGACAGAAGTGTCAGTGGTCTTGTTTAAAACTGACTTTGAATAGTGGAGCATGCTGTCCTTTTAACAACTCTTGTTTAATATGGATCTTTCCATATATGGTGGATGGAACTCCATGTGCTGGTTTTAATCTTTAGTTATGCTTGTCCTTGTCTGCTGTCTATGTGAGCCCCTTTTGCTCTTCTAAATTACTACCATGACCACTAAATACCCCATTCATTACTACTATGACCACTAAATACCCAATGTATTACTACCATGAGCTATTTATACTACATTTATTATTACCATGACCACTGATATCATATTTAATATTTATTAATAACGAATGTGAAACACCAATGTTAAATACTGTTATTTTCCCATTTTTGTAATATCTCATATCGCTTGTAATGGCTCCATGGAGTGAATCACTGAATGATAGTATTTTTTGTAATGTCACCCCAGTATAATTTGTACTGTCTTATGACTGTGATGTCAAAGTAATGTCCTATGCTGAACAGTGTATGTATATAAATATGCAAATAAAAATCATTTACTAAAATGGCAAACACAGTTTGCACAACCTTCTGAAGATGATTTGAAAATTTTACGCATGAGTTCACAGCTGAAGATTTCGAAAGAACACGAAAGAACCATCCGCAGAAATTTATTTTCTAGCTAGGTGCTGATAATAATGACTGGGAAACAAATACAAATAAAAATTTGGTAAAGCATAGTTTAATTATTTTAATTTAAGGTAAGGGAATCAAATGTTCTATTAAAATTTCGGAGGAGGTAAAAACAATAAACTATCAAATTCCCTAATAAAATAAAATACCTAATTTCGTTTTGTGGTAGGAGGGTTCGTAAAACAAATTTATATAAAAAAATAACGGCCTTATTACAACCATGACTTTATATGAATATCACATTCATTACTACCATGACCAATGTATACCAAATTTACTACCATGACCACTTTATAACACGTTATACAACACATTTACTACCACCAAGGTGTATATCACATTTATAACTGCCATGACTAATATATACCATATGTATTACTACCATGATCTATGTACATCACATTTATTACAACCAGTCACTCACAGTCTTCTAAACTCATTTCAACTGGAGATTTCGATAAACTTCTGAGCAGAAGCTGTGGATGTAGCCATGGCTGTACTGGCATTGCTCTCCATGGAGTGTGGTACTGCCCTACATCATAAGTACTGGCATGCCTCGCCATGTACTCTGTTACTGCCCTCCATCATAGACATGGTTGTACTGGCATGGCTCGTCATGGTACTCTGGTAATGCCCTCCGTCATAGACATGGTTGTACTGGCATGGCTCGTCATGGTACTCTGGTACTGCCCTCCATTATAGACATCGTTGTACTGGCATGGCTTATCACTGAGTGTGAGTACTGCCGTCCAGCATAGACATGGTTGTACTGGCATGGCTCGTCATGGTACTCTGGTACTGCCCTCCGTCACAGACATGGTTGTACTGGCATGGCTCGTCATGGTACTCTGGTACTGCCCTCCATTATAGACATCGTTGTACTGGCATGGCTTATCATTGAGTGTGAGTACTGCCGTCCAGCATAGACATGGTTGTACTGGCATGGCTCGTCATGGTACTCTGGTACTGTCTTACGTCATAGACATGGTTATACTCACATGCCTCGTCATGGAGTGTGGTACGGTTCTACATCATACATTATGGTTGTACTGGCATAGCTCTGTAATGCTGGTAATGTTCTACGTCATATACACGGTTGTTCTAGCATTGCTCTCCATGGAGCGTGGGTACCGTCCTACATCATGAGTCATTGTTGTACTGGCATGACTCTCAATGGAGCTTGGGTACTGCCCTACGTCATATACATGGTTGTACTAACATGGCTCTCCACTGAGGCAGAGCGTGGGTACTGCCTTACATAGGAACTCATGGTTGTACTGGTATGGATCTCCATGGAGCGTGGGTACCGTCCTACCTACATAGGAACTCGTGGTTGGACTAGCATGGCTCTCCATTGAGCGTTGATACTGCCTTACATAGGAACTCATGGTTGTACTGGCATGGATCTCCATGGAGCGTGGGTACTGCCCCACATTATAAGTTTATAAGTCATGCTTTTGTTGTTGTTTTATTTCATTGTTGTTGTATTTTATTTATCTATAAAACATGGTATGCGTGATGGCTGTACTCGCATATAGTTCTCCATGGAGCGTGGGTACCTACAGTGTACCATATCTGGGGCATTTGTATGTGTACTGGCATAGTTCTCCATGGAGCGTGGGTATTTACAGTGTACCATAACTGGAACATTGTTATGTGTACCAGCATAGTTCTCCATGTAGCATGGGTACTTACAGTGTACGATAACTGGATGGTGTATTTCTCCATGGAGCGTGGGTACGTACGGTGTACGATAACTGGAGCATTTTTATGAGAAAAAGTTATATTAACTTGGTACCTGTAATTTTATTTGTATAGTGACTTATTGTAAGTTATTGTTTGATTAAAGTTCTCTCCATGTGAACGTAATAATATACAGTGACAGAGACTGTTCCTTTAACATCATCTATGATACATAATTAGTTCCACAATCAATACATAAACTGAAGAAAGTATACTATACATGTATAGTCTTACCAATTAATATATTACGTTTATCATCAGCAGTAAATCCTCTCAATTGACGTACATTTACGTATAGTGTAACCCGTTTCATACCCACATCAAATGGTAGCCCACTAGATTCGGATTATTCCCATGTGACCATATATACACGTGTTACACATGTGACCATATATACACGTGTTATTTAGTGCAAATTAACATTCATTCATAAATTAACATGGTGTAGTTGTGACAATGTTATTGTATGGGTTTATTGTACTCGCTTGGCTGAGGCACTGGGACTGGCCACATTTCTCTGTTGTGGGATTGATGAAAATAACAAATACAGAATTCAGAAATGTGTAAATGTTACCACTCGGATTAAAATTGAACGAGTCAAATATTCGTTACAATGCAATGACAAGATTATGGTGGCTGATTTCTGCCATGTCGTCTTTTCGTTATTTCGCAGCGAAAAGACGACAGAACGAAAAGACGACATGACAAAAAGACGCCAAATGCAGCGCGAAAACAGGACAGAACGAAAAGATGACAGAACGACAGAACTAAAAGACGACATTTCATGGGCGAAAAGACGACCGAATACTACGCGAAAAGATGAAAAGACGACACTTCAGCCGCGGAAAGACGCCATTTGATTTTGTCATCTTTTCATTATTTCGTGTGGCCTTCTGTCGTCTTTTCGCGATGCATTTGTCATCTTTTCGTTCTGTCATTCTGTCGTCTTTTCATTCTGTCGTCTTTTCGTTCTGTACTCTTGTCGTTCTGTCGTCTTGCGGTCTTGGCGTCTTTTCGTCCTGTCGTTCTCTCGTGTTTTTTTTGTTCTGTCATCTTTTCGTTCCGTCGTCTTGTCGTCTTGTCATTCTGTCGTCTTGTCGTCTTGTCGCTCTGTCATCTTTTCGCCTTTCGGTTGACATGCTCACTTCGGCACTTCAGCCATTTGCATGGGAAACAAGTGTAATGTTTAATCCCTGTGTTATTAAATGTGCATGTCAACCGGAAGGCGAAAAGACGACAGATCGACAAGATGACAGAACAAAAAGACGACAGAATGAAAAGACGACAGAACGACAGAAACGAAAAGACGCCAAATGCATCGAGAAAAGACGACAGAGCGACAAGACGACAATACGACATAATTACAAGACGACAGAACGAAAAGACGACGGAACGACAGAACAAAAAGACGATAAATGCATCGCGAAAAGACGACAGAAAGCCACACGAAATAACGAAAAGACGACAATATCAAATGGCGTCTTTTTCCGGCTGAAGTGTCGTCTTTTCGCGTGGCGTTCTGTCGTCTTTTCGCCCTTGAAATGGCGTCTTTTCGTTCTGTCGTCTTTTCATTCTGTCGTCTTTTCGCTCTGCATTTGGCGCGTTTCATCCTGTCGTCTTTTCGTTCTGTCGTCTTTTCGCGGCGAAATAACGAAAAGACGAAAAGACGACAAATGGCAGAAATCAGCCACCATACAAGATGGAACAGATACCTAAGGTTACGTACATTTCAAAAGTCTTATATATATACTCGCATTCAATAAAAATAATAATAATAATAATGACAATAATAATAATAATAATAATAATTTATAATAATATTAAGAAGAAGAAGAAGAAGAAGAAGAAGAAGAAGAAGAAGAAGAAGAAGAAGAAGAAGAAGAAGAAGAAGAAGAATCGTATAACACATATAGACAAATGCAATATCATTACTCCTGTATTTGCTCATGAAGGTAAGTCATGTAATATAAAGTAAACGCATGTAAATTAAGTAAACTCATATAAATACGTAACAAATATACAGTAGTTCCTGGCGCTACCATATAAAAAAGATTTACATGTAAGGCATCAAGGACATTTCCTACAGTTTCGTCATACTTTTTCATATGAACAACTTTTTTAAGATTTAGTACATAGCTAGATCGGTATTAAAGCATATTATAAAAATAACATGTCATCAACTTGGTTTCTGAGATATCTTAGATAAAAATATGACCAATATTCCGTTTTTGGCAAATTTCCTGTAATTTCAGTATAAACTAAATAAGGCAAAAAATTAAAAAAAAAAAATGAAATTTAGTAACAAAAATCAAATCAAATTACATTGCTTTTATTCAAGCTCAATATAAATGATCATTTTCTATGTATATATGAAGAAAGATGCAGGGAAGGCTTACATTGCGACATACAAAGGTCAACTGAACTTAAAGTGACCGTACCCTTACGTGATATTTTCAATTAAGTTATTAATATTCAATCTTAAATTTGCTGAACAGATGTTGAATATTTCTTTAAACAATATAAGTACAAACAGCTTACATGGTGCATCAACACTTATAGTCCAAATTAACATCTTGCATCATTTGTGTTTTGTACCTACTACTCAGTAGGATAACTCTGTGCACAGCCTTGTTCTTACGAAAATCTCACATGCGTCAATTGCACAAAATGCATTATTCCTGATAGAACTAGACACATATTTTAAAACTTGATAAAAGTAGGTAGAACAGTCGAACAGGAAATATAGCTTTCATAGAAAACAGTCAACCAAAAACCTCACATTAAAACAAACAAGAATTACAATGTTAATAAGCAAGGCATGTGACATCACAAACACAAACGGATTGAAAATAGGGTTACCGACTTGAAACGGTCAGTGGCAAAAAGGCCGTGGGTGTTTAAACCAGGTTTTAGAGTGCACCATACCTCACTCTTACACTATTGTCATCCCATAAAACGAGACAAAATGTAAATTAAGTTATCCCCGCCATGTTATATCCTCTAACAAACGCGGCATCATTAATAGCTAATATAAGTAAAACACATAAATGATCATGTATATATGAATATAAAAAATGAAAGCCTAGAACGCCATAATGCAAGTACTCAATGACTTGGCAGAAGCCAGAGTAACAAGAGAACAAACCATTAGGAATAGGAAGGTAGCGATTGAAGTTTGTCTTAAATCGTGTACGACAAGACAATATCTAAAACAAACGTCAAACTTTCTCCTTTCATGCTCTTTTTAACGTCCTATAAGGATTTATGTAGATGTCGTCATAGGGTCCACAATCTGTCCGGTCATCGAACAATCAAAGAGAAAAGCATAGTGACAAACTGTAAATGGGTAAAACAATAAACATGTAGTGCGTTGCAAATTGATAGGGTCATAACCTTTTTTTGATAAACTTGTTTAATAACGATTGTATGAAAGTGAGTATGACCAAGGATCTGACGAAGTGTGTAAATCACATTGCCATATAAGTCTGGTTGTGATGGTCCTTGTCACGGAAGAGATCTTAAATTACGTTTATATTTTAAAAGTAGATCAGTGTTACGATAATAAAATTGTGCAACGTCTTTCGAAGTAACGGTAGCGCTGATGGAGTAGAAAAGAAAGGATTGTCACTGTTCAATATGTCATCCAGATACCGAAAGGTGCCATTAAAAGCTTCAATTACATCTGCGTGAATGTATCATGAAAGTAACATGAAATCTATTTCATAGCAATACCAGAACAAATCTGCGATAGACGTGCACAGTTCGTACAAATAGGGATACGAACAATTTGTCTATAAACATTAGTTCCATACATGACAAAACATTATCTAATAGGAAAATGAGTGCTTCAAAAACTTCTTGGCAAGTCCACATGGTGTAATTATCTAAACTGACGTTAGTAGAAGAAAATAAACGCTTTAAATGTACTTTTTTTCTCTAGTGATTTTTTTAATGACAGCAATACGTTTGTCTTGCATACGGTAATGTGGTAAGGTTGTATATAGTGTTGAAACGTCATAAGTAGATGGGACTTCACGTTCATTGCAAATTGTATCAAGAACATCTCCTGAAATTTGAATTGACCTACATAAAATTACCCCAGCGTTGTCATACGCGTTATCACAATATTGTTTAACTACAGCAAGATAAGAAGGTACACATTTGGAGGTGTTTGTAGTGGTGCAGGCACTAGAGTTGGAAATAAAGCAGGCTTTATAAAGTTGTTTATGTAATTTAGGAATCCAGTATATAGTTGGAAGTTGTTTTTTGTTTCGTTTATCCCAGCCTTGAAATTTGTGCACCAAGTGATTCGCGTGGAAACAACATCATCCTCAGTAGATTGAACTTGAGTATACGCATTAGTGCTCCCGAGTTCCAGAGATAACACACTGACGTAATGTAGGCGTCAAACAATGTAGGCGTCAAACAATAATTACATTATTAGCTTCTTTATCAGCAGGAACTAAATCAAATTTATTTTAAAACAAACTTAAAACAAATTTTAAATTACGAAAGGAAAACCTAGGTCTCGAAGAAAATAAAGAGAAGTTAGCATTTTGAAAGATCATACGTGTATCTATAATTTTAAGAATTGACTTTTCCAAGTAGAAAGTGAGCTCGGTACGTATTTTCTCCATGACACTATTTTATACTAAAATCCTTAATGGATTGGGCGATCTGAGCACGACATGCATTACAATCAATAATTACAGGCAATTTATACTTTGAACCTTTTGAAAACAAATGCTGAGTACGCTTATCTACAATATTAAAATTACCAGTGATGACATGACCTGCCGGAGCATAGCAAAATGTTGATTTTTTAAGGGTGTTATTTTCTATTTCAATGTCTGAAACTATTGTATTCTAGTTGAAAATAATATTCTCTTAATATAATTATTTTTTTAAATGTTTTATAACAAAATATAAGATTTTTTGAATTTTTTAAATATTAAGGGATATAATCAACAACATGATTATAAAACTTTGTAATTCATTTGCATATTCACATTCATTATTGTTTTGAATGCATTTGCTTACTATGTTCTGAGTTGTATGTATAATGGATGTAAGTGATACTTTGGATATGCTTTTATATTTCATATATCATGTAATTTCATAGTCATTTAACCGATACAAACATGTTCTGAATAATGAATATGACATGAATAAATGTTAATTTATTTGATATATGTATTCATTTTAAACAGGTTAGTTCAGTGCATATCAAAATGTATGAAAAGAGAAATATGGAAATCGTCGAACACGATACAAAATATGTTGCAGTCTCGGTTTGATTGAGACTGTTCAGTGTAAAGTGCTTGCTACCTTTAACGCCCTCTAGCCCCGTGTTGAGCAGAACTCAATATTTAAAAAGTCAATAGTACAGAAATTTGAGCCATCCCGAAGATGGTATGCATATGACGGTGAACATGGAACCTTCAATGAGGTATTTTCACACCATTCCATAGCCATCGGCGTATGGTCCCAGTTTCTAACAAAATGCTTTGCCCTAAACGAGAAAATAATGGGCGAAATAAACAAAATGGAATTTAGTTGGGAGCAGAGGTTATGAAGCCTACAAGTTAGACTGAACTCTGGTTCGAGCTTCACTGGCAATACAGTGTTACTTCTGTGGGTACAGCATCAGGCAAACACTTCCCTTAGCCTCGTCCGTCGAATGGAGCCCTCGTGTATCATAGTCTATCATCTAAGAACGTTGAATAACCATCTAAGAAAAGATATCATCAATATTAAGAGTAGGTCTAGGTTCCCTGATTCCTATGTTTTATTTACACCTCTCTTTTCGAATAACATAAACTATGAAGTTTAATGAAGTGTGTGTTATGGATTCGAAGTTATTGTCCGGAATTATTTCATGACGAATCGTTTAACAACAATTCAGTCTAATAGTGTTAATCGTATTTAAAAGCTAGCTCAAACGAGTTTGTGTTACTTTTGCTGTAAAATCGACTAAAAATAAAGATTACTTAATTGGTTTGAATTGACAATGCCAAACATGTTTCGTCTTCTAGATAACATCTGTATTAGATAGGGTGAAAACAGTTTACCTCGAGGTTGCTGGTATTCCTAGGGGAACTGGCTGTGCACCACTTGTTGCTGGTATTCCTAGGGGAACTGGCTGTGCACCACTTGTTGCTGGTATTCCTAGGGGAACTGGCTGTGCACCACTTGTAGCTGGTATTCCTAGGGGAACTGGCTGTGCACCACTTGTTGCTGGTATTCCTAGGGGTACTGGCTGTGCACCACTTGTTGCTGTTATTCCTTGGGGTACTGGCTGTGCACCACTTGTTGCTGGTATTCCTAGGGTACTGGCTGTGCACCACTTGTTGCTGGTATTCCTAGGGGAACTGGCTGTGCACCACTTGTTGCTGGTATTCCTAGGGGAACTGGCTGTGCACCACTTGTTGCTGGTATTCCTAGGGGTACTGGCTGTGCACCACTTGTTGCTAGTATTCCTTGGGGAATTGGCTGTGCACCACTTGTTGCTGGTATTCCTAGGGGTACTGGCTGTGCACCACTTGTTGCTGGTATTCCTAGGGGTACTGGCTGTGCACCACTTGTTGCTGGTATTCCTAGGGTACTGGCTGTGCACCAATTGTCGCAGATTGGCTTTTATAATGTTATGAACACGATGATATGCCCAGTTTGTCACCTGATGTCTTGGGAGACATTATTGATGCGTTTAATGATACATCTGAGTATCTAGATGACATTTTAAACATTGGTCACTAATATTGTTCCACCGATGCTCACGTTGAATCAATCAGTCTTATTAACATTGTAACTGTTGTTTGTTTATTTTGGTTGACTGTGTTCAGTGAAAGCTACATTTCTTGTTCGACTTTGGATTCTTGAATTAAATATACTCTGTAAATAAAGTTTTGGACCATGGCAGTGTTCGAACCCGTACAATGATCGCTGAACCATGACATTCGACCATAACCCTTATTATCTCAGTCGATAATTCACAATAGATCAACAATCAACAATAATGATCGTTTACAATGAAAGTTTGCGAAAAAATAATAATCGCTTTATTGGTTACTCGAATGTGTCCGTAACTGTTACTTTTTATGGACTTTGCAACATTTTTTACAGACCCTTTGTGTATTCGCGATATTTTTTTAAAATCAAATCTTGTTTGGAATTTAATGCTTTTGGTACCAAATAATCGGGTAGGGTAGACATTGGTTACTAAAAAAAGATACTTAAAGCTGTACAGTCCCTATTTTAACTGGTAATAACTCATGAATATGAATGAGTCACGTGTGAAGTAGTTTCAAATCGACGAACACTCCAAAAGTCGGTATATAAGGAGAAATCGATACGTAAAATTTCACATTTTTATTTAGCCTCCGTACAGGTAACATCGATAAATATACGGCTGCAGAATATATGTGATAAAAAAATAGTTGTCCGGAACGGGATTTGAACCACAGCCTTGCAATTGTAAGATTTGAAAGATGTACGCTGAACCTCTAGACCACTGCTATTTATTGGTATTTTGTAGCATTTTTAACACTAAATAGGCATTACGTAATAACAAGAGCGCGCACACAAATTCATCAAGCGCTAAATAACAAATCGAGATTTGGTTGATTTGAGGCGAAGTATTAGTTTCATATTGATAAGATACAGTATTACACCAGGCAATGTTAATTTACACGTGCGACACTATGGGCTGCATATTTATTGATCCATCTTTAGTTGCGTTCAAATATGTTAAGTTATTTTGCCTCACAATATATGGTAGTTAGTATACTATTTTCTCAAGTAGCGTTGTAGTTCAGTGGATAGAGCACAGGACTTGAAATCAGAAGGTCGTGTGTTCGAGCCCCGAAAGAAGCTAACCTTTTTTTTCTGTAAAAATTTCTGTTACCTGTGTATAGGTACGATGTGCACTGGTCGATGTATATCAGTAAATGATTTCTTGCGCTATATTTGCTCGCTTAAATACCCGATTCCGACATGAGCTGGTGAACATGAAGTTACAAATAAAGACACGCCTACAAAGAAGCAATCGATTGATATAGGGACTCTGTAGCTTTAAATTCTGTCCACGTGTTTTATTTTTATATGATTTTATATACCCTGGTCCAAAACTTGTTTTATCGATTATAGTATAAGGCCCGCTTTATTTCGAATTCTAGTGCCTGCACCACCACAAACATCTCCAAACTTTTAACTTCTTTTCTTACTTCCGTTAAAGATCGCGTTAACAGTGCAGCAGCAGCTGAAGCTTTTCACGCGCACACACCTCTTAACTCACTTTTGAGTTTCAAGTGTTTTAACACGAAGTAGTCCCAATTTGCACTCACGTGCAGTTACGCGGAAATTGCAGTTGTCTTTTAAAAAACGTTAGCTTAAGCCAATTTTGAATGCAAAAACAACACAGACAATGAACAAAGTAAGTTTATACGTTAAACATCCCCATAGCATTCGTTTTGACTACTACTGGCATATTTTGCATAGCCTAAATCGCTGTTCAAATGTGAAGACCGGACATTTTGAGTTTTTTGAAACTGCAAAATTGCCGATTTCTCAAAACGGTCACAAAAAATGGGTAGTCACCAATTTGGCTTAAATTAACAGGAATGATAGATCAGTACCTCTACTACCTTTCCTGAAAATTTCGGCAAAATTCATGACTACCCATTTTTTGAGACCGTTTTGAAAGATGGTCACCCTTTTTTCTCACTCAAAACACACATTATTCAAAATGGCGGCTACAAGCTAAATAAGCAAAACTGAAAATCAATAACAGAAACGTAAAATATGAATATTTTCTATCCCGGACATAGTTATTTCCTGCCCCGGATAAAATGTCAGTAAGTCAACCTTTAAACACTTTTTTGCCTTTCCTTTAGCATGTTTACGGTAAAAATCAGCGGCTCTGGGCGCTTATTAAAAATCGCAATTACACTATACAGTAGGCCTAGTCGGCAGTAATTTGTTGTGTTGATTTACGGTCGAATGTACTATGGATAATTGCAAGTGAATACTTCACAATTCCAGGATTTAATGAGCAAAAAGACAGACCTATTCATGTGTTAACTATTGTTATGGGTAAATGATGTAACAAATAATTGTAGAACATCTACTGTCAACGCCCGAGTCAAGGTCATGTCATGTAGACCACATGAGTCATGAATGTCACGTTCGAGGCGAACGGGACACCGACAACTTAGGTGAATAGACATATAGGAAAAACAAAGGTTGAAAGGTATGTACAGCACTCGGTACTGACCCATACATGTGTTTTATTTCGTGCATGTTCATGTTTAGTGTCTCGATCCATTAAAATTTAATAATAATATAGCACTGATGTATTATTTCTATGATGAGACCCTTTCAGTGGGGTCTGAGACCCTTTCAGTGGGGTCTGAGACCCTTTCAGTGGGGTCTATGTTCACTGAAAATATGACCCAATGTTCCCCAAATATATTTTGCTTTGTTCTCCAAAAATATTTTTCCATTTATTTTTATTATTATGTTCCCTTGTTCCCCAAAAATATTACCAATAACAGACAATGTTTCATTGTTCCCCAAAAATAATTGGCCTTGTCCCCAAACCCCCTCTATGACCGCAGAGCAGAAATGCACCGTTGGCATTGCCACCTCCCCTTCACCTTCCCCACCCACAAAATCGGTGCCCTTGCACCACCCCCGCCCCCCTCCACTGCCCAAAGTTTGCATATAGCTACAGCAGTACTGTAAAGGATTAACACATCTACCGTATGTATATATGTATAAAAAAAACAATTGATTTTCTTTCAGGGATCTTTGCAGATGTTGCCACCTTCTGTCAAGTGGCATCTGCCACCTTCTGTCAAGTGGCATCTCCAAGTTCCAGCTCTGAGACTTAGCCTAGTCCTGGGTAAGCTAAAGCTATAAACTTTAATATATTTGACCCCTGTGATATAGGTTAATTAAGCTAATAATATGGCAATATTTCGAGCCACCCCAGAGAGTGGAATTCAAAAAATGTACCTAAGCTACTCGATCTATCTTACTAGCAAATGTTAACATTTCGAGCCGCCCCAAATTCGGGAATACATTTTTATGGTTCTTTAAAGTGGTTTTTATAAATGAAGATTTTAATAAGCTTGATAAGCTTGAGAAACATTAGATTTATTTGAGTGGCAGAATCCGATTTGTAGATTTTTTTATTATTCTCATTAAAGTAGCCATCCCGCCAACAACAGTCAAATTTTTTAAACATTATGTACACTGTTTCTAAACCTACTGATGACGAAGTATATATATATATAACTTACATATTTTGAGAAACCAAACTCATACATACACAGTATAAACGGCTTTAACCAGCTGGACCAAACCCCAGAACTGGAGTGTCGTAGTACGAGTTACCATCATTTTACGGATATTCAATCACGGGTATTCTAAGAACCTATTAATAAACCTATACTTTTAATCAGCGCATATACATTGTTATATGGATAGAGTTTCGATAAACGGTTTTCTAGTGCAATTTTGTACTTATTTGGCGGGATAGCTACTTTAAAAAAAAAAGAGGAGTGCCTAACTATAAGTATAATTGTCCCAGTGTCCCAGCTCATTGGGATACTTTACTTTTTTGTTTGTTTTGTTGAGATATTGTGAAATTCCATCACATAAAACAATGGATACACATGATACAACATGAAAGTTTCTCTGTGATGTTGTCACTTTACAGCGATATTATTAAAGACTGCCCCAGTTAAATTACAAATAAAAGGACACTTTAAAGGGACATATGGCAATCTTGAAGATTTTGTCGAACATTAGTATCACAGTTTATTAGTCCAGTATCAACATGATCAATTTCACTTTAAAACTGCTTGCATATAATTAAATAAAATTTAGATGTATTATTTGTCTTCGTTATTCTACCATAGGTTTAAATATATGATTGGTGCAATAATATCAGCAATTAGTAATAATATATAAATTACACAGTTATACTATAATTATAGAGAATAATATACAGGCATTTCATATCTCATCCTTTCCGTCGATGTGTTCTTGGGAAACACACTTTCCCTTAACCTCGTCCTTCGGATGGGGACGTAAACCGGGCGGTCCCGTGTATCAGTCTATCCTCCAAGCACGTTAAGGAACAACGGGAATCTATTCGATAATAAGAGTAGGGCACGGTTCCCGGATTCCTATGTATCCTTCTCCTCTCTCTGGGGCGGCTCTAAATAACATATACTGTTCGAAGGCCAGGCACGATATAAAAATGTAATATTTCATCTGTATGACCTAAAAAAATTATATACTTCAGAATATTTTGTTGATTTTAGCAGTGATGGGAGAATAATGATTAAATATTTATTTCTCGGCGGATATAATAGCTGATCTTCCATGATCGAGTGCGGATTTATTAAACGAGTTGGCAAAAATATACAATGCGCGGCTTGTCGAGCATCAAATAATGTTTAATGTTTACTGAAGAGTTTAAAAAATAATAGATGATTTTGTGAGATTCTATTTATCACACAAAACTCATACAAGTTGATGGTAAAACTTTCACATTTCTCTGTGATGTCAATTTACCTATATATTAATACCGTATTTCCTCTATTAGAAGAGCCCCCACCTGGTTTAAGAAACCTTACCGTCTTCAATATTAAAAGTTCCTAAAAACACACAATGTTTTTACCGCTAATGGATTTGATTAAATTAAAAGTTCCTAAAAAAACACACTGTTTTTACCGCTTATGGATTTGATTACAGGAGTTTTTTACCTTCGACACCAGTATGGTCTATGACATAAACCTTAAAGCGCTATCATCATCAATACAATTACCGCTTTATTTATCTCGTTCCTTTCAATTTACTATTTAGTTTATCTTTTATTATTATTTAATTCATAGGCAACCAACCCGTTTTGTAATTGTCAAGTTTGACAGAAATGTGTATCATATAGATGCAGAGTGATGACAGTAATATACTCGGTACAGTCATGTTTAGGTTAAGTCAATACCGGTGTAACAGTAAAAGATCGCCTACAGTAATTTAATAATTTAATAAGGAAACAGTCGGGGGGAAAGGAGGTGAAATATATTGAAAATTTGTATCATAATAGTAGCACCCCCCCCCCCCCCCCCCACCTTCCATAGTGCCCGGGTGCTACTGTTAGAGGAAATACGGTATATACGACAGCCCAAGTTAAAATCCCTTTAAAAATAACAGGACACTCTATTGATTCATGTGAAATTCCATGCATATATCATATGGCTTATATATTTTGTACCACCATTCCATCCTTTTTAACAACTTGTTTTGTTCATTTCAGAGACGCATCATCTGGTTTCCAGATTCCCTTCGTTCTTCAAATACCAATGCAACCCTGAAAGACGTGGATTTAACCAAAAAAGTTGACAATACTGTGATCGCAAGATTCTAAACTCCAGGAAATATATTCATTTAATTTGGCCAAATCAGAAACGCAGTTAATTTTTCTTCGGCCTTATGTGTTACAGTGTATACTTGTTACTGCGTATCCCGCTTGAGATGTGTTCGCCTGATCATGATGGTGACCAGTTTGGCAATCCCGAGGACTGAGCAGACATTATTTTTTTAAAGAACCAAAATGAACATAATTATACCTCACAGAGACTATATAATATGTAAAGCTGTTAAAAAACACCAAATGTATACAATGTCGTACATTGACAGTAGATGCTCACATTCAAAAAAACTTTTGGTGTTTTACATCATTTTAACACATTTTAGGCCATATATGACATTGATTTTTTTGTGGTAAGTGAAGTAAATTTCATTATTGTATTTAATAGATGTTTAGTTTATAAATATAATATAAATAAAATATTGTATTATTTATTCTTTGGTTCAGTTGGATAAACATTGTATGTAAAAAAAAGTTTCCATTTGCGTACAGTCATGTATCTGAAACTGAAAAACTGCCTTTTGGGAACACAAGGTCATTTTAATCTATTTATTGTTTATTCAAGCTTTTGAAATAGATCTTTTGTAATTAAAGTGACACATGGGCCGATGATGGCAATCTTGAAGTGTATATCAAGCACTGAATTTGAAATTAGCATCTCGAAACATGTTTTGCTGTACTTAGCGGTACTCGTCTGATAAAGCAAATGTCACTGGTCTAGCCTGGTCAAGTAAAATTCATTGGGTTGAAGAGTGCATAAAAAAATATCCGCATGACGGATATATTTATATGAGAACTGAACACTTATTTTTGTGTCAACTGCTTAGGATGGCAGACACTTATCGATCACTTTGTCCGTCGTCGTCCGTCCGTCTTGCTTTAACCTGCAACCTTACCTTGGCCATCAGTTGAAAAGTATTTTAATTGTGTTCATGAAACTTCACCCACGTCTTCATCTCAATGAATGTTGTTACACATGTGCAATACCTCTGACTTTCATTTTGGCAGAGTTATGCCCTATTTATCAGTCTAACCTGCAACCTAACCTTGGAAATAAGCAAACAGCAGTGTCAGCAGGCGAAGCAAGTGTTCATGGGTGATGGAACACACTTCTAGTTCAAGGTCGACTTTCCCAGATTCCAATGAGACACCTACCCTGACCAGACCCGCATTTTTAATTTTTTTATGGGTGGGGTGGGTGAGGGATAACCAAATAAATTGGACTGCAGCTTTGTTTTAGTATAATTTGATGTGAAATATGGCTGCATATGGTGATACTCGCCAATAAAAAATAAATAAAAAAACATTTGCGGGTGGCCAGTTGAGTTCCATAATTCCAGATTGGCCATCAAAATGGACAACGAGAAGCAGAACAGCGGTCAGCCTTTTTAAATATAGGCTACAGACTACTTTTCAGACTTTAGTGTGAGCCCCTTCACCGAATACCGAATACGCACCTGTACTGTAGACGTTCAATGACTTTACACTCGTTATATTTTTTGACCGACAGTGCCGTGTCGAACATTTTATCGTTTTAGCGTGTAAATTTTATAAAGAAATACCATGATGTTCGTAACATGTAGTACACGCCATGTACTATTTAAGCTTAAACAACATATGTTTATTATCTCCTTGTATTTCATAAGAAAAGAACACAAGTGTTACCATTTTTAAACGCATTTTAACAATGACATCTCTTACGAGTTACTTCCCCTCGCTTCGGAATTTTAAATGGGTGAATCTCAAAATTTCTCGCGCAGTAAAGCATCTGAAAGTCAATACAGCTGAAGATGACGAATCTTAAATGGGAACTAAAATTTTAATCATGTAAACTTGTTACAATCTTCCAGATTACGCGTTTAAAAAAAAAGAAAATGGCGGCTGTTTCACTTTTTTTTGACGTTGACGGAAAATGACGTACTACTTTCCGTTGTCATGTGTTGCTATGATAAGTGGACGGCGGAGCTAAAAACCACTCTGCTTCCCACCTGTAAACAATATTGTGATAAAACTTCTGAAAACTCTGGGATTAATTTGTTTTGGTCTATTAGAAATTCAGGAGACGTTCTTGATAAAATTTGCATAAACGTCAAGTTTCATCTATTTGCACTTATGACTTCTTTACACTATATACAACTAGGTGGGGGATCACCTGGTTTCAAAATGACGTCATCGATGTAAACACACGCCGCTTCGAAGTAAGATTTTCTTTATATTTTCCTTATTACTTCACGCATTTTCATGCAATATAGCCTAAAGTACCCGGAATATTCTGCACTTTATTCCGTAACTTTGATTGTAGATGAACGTTCCACAGATTTTTTGTTTAAGCCGCCACAAATTCCGAAATGTAATTTTTTGAGTCGGTCTCGTACACTGGAATGAAGATGTTTTCATGATTTTCGTCATAAAATGGACTCATTTGCATCAGTTCTAGTCCCGCAACGTTGCTTTATAAACAAAAAAGTCATATCTACCACAATTTAAAAGTTACATGTGCTACAGTGAAATTAATTATGGAATTTCGAAAATGATCTCATAATACTTGATGGTTTATACTGTGTATGCGATTCACTTGTACATTTCTGGTAGTTTAGGTGCCAATGGTAGTTTCTGTGTGGCGTACAAGAACTTGAATTGAATTGAATTGAATTGGATTTTATAGTCGCACCAACAGCTAAGGTCATATGGCGACTTTCCAGCTTCCACTGGTGGAGGAAGACCCTAGGTGCCCCTCCGGGCAATTTTCGTGCACGGGCGGGCACCTGGGTAGAAAGAACCACCGACGTTCCATAAGCCAGCTGGATAGCTTCCTCACATAAAGATTCCTAGGCCCCTGAGGGATTGAACCTACAGCGGTGAGGGGCAAATGATTGCAAGTCAGAGACTCTAACCACTCGGCCACGGACGCCCCTCACTTGAAGAAGAACTTGAAGCAATGTTACGGGTAACATTATGGGTAAGATTTGTCTTAATACTTTACTATTTCCATATATTAGGGATGACTGGATGTCGTAAATTAATTGCTTTCACAACGTATATGAATTACATATCACGAGAACGCAGCCCGAGTGCGCGGCTGCATTATGTAACTGTGAAGGTAATGCGGCATGCTATGTTTATATTTGTTTATGTTGTGTTGGCTGGTTAGGTCATTTGAAGCATGACGAAATGATCAGAGTCAGTCGAAGAACAGGTGTGTATAGACAATCTCGATGTCCTTACATCATAACAGACAATTTTAGGTTGTACGGTAACTGCATGATATATTTACGAATCTTTCATGAGTATCCGGTGAATATCGGGAATTCCAACCGGATACCCATGATTATTTTTCTTGCAAATCATTTTTTTTGCAAATCATTTACATTGTGTGAGTTGAGGTCGCCAATTACTAACATTTGCCATATTATACCTCATGTCAATCCCCCATGTTAAATTCCCATGGACTTCTAATTAACATTTCGCGCTGTCGTATGCTGTTGTAATACCCCAACCTGGAGGGATGTCATTGGAGGGCAGCATTTTGTTTGTGGCTATTTATCCTCCCAATCGTATCATCTCGGAATCAATGTTTTTCTAATGATAAACCCAGACGTCACAGCAAGTTTATAAATATATATTGGTTTTTCCTCGCGAGCAACACGTTATGCGTAAGGAAATCGTTGATCACTTTATTAGATAGTGTTATTTATATTTTTAATGTGCATTTTTTTTTATAGATATAATAATATTTGTTTTAACCATAACTTGTTCCATAACTTGTCATTTAAATCAAATTGCTTAAAGATAAATAAAAACATCCGCTATTTTATAAGAACGGCAAGTTTCATTTTCTCAAAAAAACTTTTTTTTTTCATTATAATAAAATAAATGCTGCATCCCTGTGAGGGTGACAGTGGATATTGTCAACCTTCGGAAAAATAATTTCAACCTCGGATTGACAATATCGATTGTCACCCTCACATGGATGCAATATTTATATTTACACAGTGACGACATTCAACTGTTAACGTTATTGACGTCATTGTGATAATTATGACTTTTATCTTTCCCCATGTGTAATATTAGGCTTTCCATCACACATGTCAAATGCGAATAGCCTTATCCGGTATGCATACAGTTATTTTTACTTTATTGCAACAAAGTAACTTGTGCACATTTTCAAACTTTCACATTTTGGAATATCAAAGTACATTATATTTCGTCATTTCGGAAGAAACTTTTGTGGCAAATAGGAAGTTTTCGTACACTTACAATGTGACTTCTGTGCTACAGATTTTTTTGTTGTGCTTTCCGAGTTACTTGACGTATGTTTCCATTCCATTTCAGATAATAAAAAAATGTGACCTACTTGCGGAAAAGTGTTCAAAACCGTAGAGACATTGAGGCAGCATGAATCTAGCATTCACAGTCACTCAGCCCCGTACCAACTTATTATTGGTGCAATATAACCAGCTGTTAGTGATAAGCAAAAAAAATTCGCTTTAAAATATTATAATAATAAATAGTATTGACTTATGTAGAACAACTAATGAGATGCCGATTGCCGTGTGCCCCTTTAACATTTTAAGTTTACCAATCCATCACGAGAACAGAGACGTACAATTTCGTTGAAACTGCCAGTATTTCCGAAAAACTGATGGTCATCTATACTCTCTTTTTAAATCGTGGTGTATTGGGATCACTCTTCGTCCGTCGTTAGCCACAGCCTCAAACGACATTTCCTCAGAAATCGCTTGGCCTATTTTGACCAAACTTCATATGGATGATCCATGGGTGGATGTTTTTCAAATTTGATAAAAGTAGGTCAATGCGACATCCAAGATTGCCGCCATGGAGACATATTTTAATTACTTCTTGTACACTGGGAATCTAGGGCCGTGGGTTCAAATCCCACTGGGGGTATACTTTCTTCATTTTTATTATTGTTTGCTGTTTGAAATTTAAAGAAATCTATTTTTTTCTTTAGTTTATTTTTTGTTGCTTGAGTTTATTTTTTTTTTAAATTAAAACTGTGAGCATGTGTTCATGATTTTTTGGTCTGTTTTTTTCCTCTAACTAGATATTTTTGTCTCTGACTAGTTTCTTTTTTCCTTTTTATTTATTTGTACTTTCTTTTTAATTTACTAGCATTGGTCGTGGGTTTAAATTTCGGTTGTTGCGTTTTGCACGTGTAAAAGTATTGAAGGGATTTTCATGATGAAACCCATTGATATAAGAGTCATTTAGCTTGTAGAACATCTACAGGTCCTAATGAGCCTCTTGCTCTTTATTATTATTAATGATCGCTAACCCCTGGACTATCAAGTTTACACATTTGAGGTCCCTAAGGTCAATGATGGCCACGTCCCAGGGGTCCTAAGTTAGAGATTTGCACGTTTTTTACATAGACTTACATAGGCAATAACTTGAAACACATCTTCAATCACTATTTGCGAGGGGACACCTTTTTTCATCATTGCTAAAATCTTAACGTGATCGATTCTGGCCCCTAATTTTTATTTGGATGTCTTACAAATAGTATGTGTCATTGTTTTGATATTTTTTTTGATAATACGAAGTCAATCGACTGAATGATTTATATTTTTAAGACCGGCAGTGTGTAATCTAATTACATTAGTTTTAATGTACTAGAATGACTGAAACAATAGCGAAATGGAAGCTTATGATTTATATTTTGACTGAAACTTTGTATATTTATTAATGATCTCATTATAAGGAGCGCCTATTGCAGGTGAGCTATATCACATTGTTTCCGTCCTTGACTATTTTGTCACGTCACAGGTGCAATATACACGGAGAACCAAAGTGTTTCAAATGCCCTTATTGCAACAAAGTGTTTGCAATTCATGCCGACTTAAAACGACACATGAGACGTGAATCTGGTTTGAATCCTGTCAATTCAGGTGACAACTCTAGTTTTTATAAAACCGCCATGAAGCTTGTTCAGAGATTGTAAACGCTCTTGAATTGTTTCTTTAAACGTAGTTTTGCCTAATGTGGGCAATTGCGCATTGTTTTCCACTTTGTGAAACTTGGTCACGTTCCGCGATAAAACTCAATTTATAAATCTTAAACCCGGACGAGTGGACGTTTAAATAACCGAAGTGTTGCCCATGTTACCCAGATACCCATGCCTCTTTAATGTGCTTTTTGTTTTGTTAAACTTCTGTTCGATCATGTTTTTGATTTCACTAGGTTAGTGAATTTATTTTTGTCTTTCGCTATAAATCAGTTATTTAATTGTGATATTTCTCTTTAAAAAGGTTTCAAGTACGAGAACTTATTATTGTTATTTATTGTTCATGTGTTACAATTTTTACTTAGTTTGTTTATCATGATTCCTGTGATCACAGCTGATTTTGTGATAATATATAAATACATTTACATGAATAAATCGTATAAAAGATCAACTTCAAATGAATTTGTTTTCTTTTTGACTTTTCAGTAATTTTGACTGATTCATTCATCACAGAACTCATTTTTCTGAGAAGATGCACACTACCTCAGTGACACGGTAAATGACTACTAAATGTGTTTCTTTTTGGCGACATTTCTAAAATAAGTATACGCTTCTTTTGGGTGTCCATGTAGCGCAGTCCTTTTTCGAAACTCGATTTTCGCCAATGCAACCCGGGTGCGATCCCTCGTCTGGGCTTTGTGAGAGACTACGGTAGTCGCTCGCTTGGTAACCCCGAGTTTTCGTTTCCTCCCATATCAAGACCAGCAACGCTGTTATCTGCTCTATCAATATTGATTTGTATACACTGTGTAGAATGTTATTATATACACTACTGAACTTTTATAATCGGTGACTTTTTAAAGTATTAGATATTTTTTAATAATTCATATTTTCATTTGAAATTTTTACTGGAGTCGTTTAACAAATATCGCTAGCGATTTATAAAACTTATTCTGCCTTGATTGGACTAAAACCTTGTTGATAAACATGGGTATGTGTTTCGGTGATTTCCAGTTTTTAGTATTCGTGTTATTTTCAAAAAAAACTTTTATAAAAGTTGAGTCTATACTAGTGATCTAACATGGTCGTTTTGTGAGAAAACTGCCAGATGGTTTCGAAGGTCTGCGTCTAGTACCTGTTTATTCTGCGATATTTACTTTGGAGCATTTTGCCTCTTCAGAGGCTATGATGACAATTTCCACATCATGCGTACATTCAGAATATATGCATCGTCATGAGTATCAGAAATCATGGACACTGGACTAATATTAGATGTTTTTAAATTTATTATGACAGTTTCGGCTACTTCAAATTCTAAACCAAGTCCAGGTCTAAACCAAGTCTTGTTGTTAGCAACAATTTGCTTTCATTACGTCTCGCGTTCTCCTATCTTACACCTAGAGCACCCCTTTGAACGGCATTCCTGTCACTGTCCGTTCTTTGGTATCAAATGGATGGTTTCTGTAACATTAAAACAAATATGTTTAATTCTTCATGATATCGCTGTCGTAGATATGAATGAATATGGATTGTCGTTTACGGCTCATTAACACTTAACATTTTATTTCGAGCCGCCCCAGAAGGAAAGGAATGATACATAGAGATCCGGAAACCTGTCCCACTTACGACTGAATAGTGTTTGTTAAAGTACTCAGACGATAGGCTCCTTTCATACACTGGACCAGCTGGTTTACGTCCTCAACCGACGGACGGGGCTAAATAAAGTGTTTTGAATCAGGGTATAGATGAGTCGGCTTTGTCCAGTTCTATGAATATGTCGAAATGATTAAGAGACAGCACGGTGCCTGATATCATCCGTGCGGGAAGTAACTCGACAGTGTACGCAATATCCGTTTTAGTTCCTGACAGGCACAAAATACAAACACCTCCGTTATGATACAAGAAAGCACACAATTTTTTTGATTTTCTACACCTAAAAACAAAAATGAATAGGAGTTTAAGGTACTCTGAATGTTAGTATATGATGCATGCTTACGTACGTATGGGATAAAACAAGAAACAACAAAAGACATTTCGTAATAATAATATTCAATACATTTGTACTTTCAGCGTGTCACACACGGATTAAAATGTTTTCGACATAGGCACAATAATATTGCAAACAGTATTGTGATGTATTTTAAAAATAAATTTGCAGTAAAAGGAACCAGGAATAATATTCCACCCGGTAAGTATTGCAGTAAAACATACCTGAACAATTCTGATGGTACACCCTTTGGAACTACCACCTGAAAATTACCAGAAAATCATGATTAGTACAACGCATTCATACTGTAAACTGTCGAGCATTACGAAACTCACGAGCGATGAAACGTACAAGTGCACGAGATCTCTTTTCACGCCGCCAGTGTTCGAGATCATTTTCGAAATTCCATAATAAATTTCACTGAAGCACATGTAACTTTTAAACTGTGGTAGATATGACTTTTTTGTTTATAAAGCAACGTTGCGGGACTACAACTGATGCAAATGAGTCCATTTTAAGACGAAAATCATGAAAAAATCTTCATTCCAGTGTACGAGACCGACTCAAAAAATTACATTTCGGAATTTGTGGCGGCTTAAACAAAAAATCTGTGGAACTTTCATCTACAATCAAAGTTACGGAATAAAGTGCAGAAAATTCCGGGTACTTTAGGCTATATTACATGAAAATGCATGAAGTAATAAGGAAAATATAAAGAAAATCTTACTTCGAAGCGGCGTGTGTTTACATCGATGACGTCATTTTGAAACCACGTGATCCCCCACCTCTTACCATCAACTTATCAAAGACAAGCTTATTGCTCTTATTCAAAAAAACATTCACTAGGGAAAAACCTACATTTTTGGCATGTAATAAAATTAAAGCGTTTATAACTAACGGCAGTTTAAACAATTACACTATGTGGATTTACCAAGACGTGTGTGAAGCACTCATCTTCCTATTAGATAATATTTTCGTCAGGTATGGAACGACCGTTTATAGACAAATTGTTGGTATCTCTATGGGTACGAACTGTGCAGATTTGTCGCAGATTTGTTTTTATATTGCTATGAAAGAGATTTCATGTTGAGTCAGATACCCAGGAAGTTGTTATTGAGGCCTTTAGTGACAACTCTCGGTAACTGGATGACATATTAAACATTGACACCCCTTTCTTTTCTACTATGGTTAATAATATATACCCTAAAGAACTTCAACTAACAAAGCTAATATTTCTGATACTAACCCTTCTTTTCTTGATTTACATCTCTCCATTGGAAATGTTGAAACAATTAGCAAAATATATGACAAGAGAGATGATTTTAATTTTGATATCCCAATTTAGATGGGGATGTTCCCCAATCTACTTCTTATGGAGTCTATGTGTCTCCACTTATTCGTTTTTCTATTGTATTCGAGTTGATGACTTTAATATTCGTAATCTTTGTATAACTAAAAAGCTACTCCATCAGGGTTACCGTTAACCACAAACACACATAGAAATAAAGAACAAATTTTAAGATGAATACAAGGCCAAATAAGACATCACAAACACAAAATGGTTGACAATAGGGCTACCGCCTTGGAACGGTCAGTGGCAAAAAAGGCCTCTAGGGGTTCAAACCAGGTTCTAGGATGCACCAAACCCCACATTTACCTTACTGTCATCCCAATAAAACGGGACAGTGTAAATAAAGAAATCCCTACTATTCTCTAACCAACAAGGCAGCATAAATAGGCAATAAAGATGCTCGTGTATATATAAATACAATAAACAATAGCCTAGAAAGCCACAAAGAAGATACTCAATGACTTGGCAGAAGCCAGAGCAACAAGAGAGCAAACCATTTAGGGAAAGATCATTAATAGTCTTTATATATTTGACATCTGGATTTGGTAATGAAATAAAGAGATGATTTATTGATGGTATAAGCAAACTTGTTAAAATGTTTATCGAAAGAGGTTATGACCCTATCATTTTGCAACGTACTGCATGTTTAGTGGTTGACCAATTTACAGTTCGTCACTATGCTTTCCTCTTTGATTGTGAGATGACCGGACAGATTGTGGACCCAGTGATGACATAGTTTTTGATATTTGTCTTTAATCTTGTCTCGTCTTACCCTTAACGGTTTGTTCTCTTGTTGTTTCATTGAATACTTACTTTGTGACTTTCTAGGCTTTTGTTTTTTATATTATATATACATGATCATTTATGCGTTTTACTTATATTGCCTGTTAATGCTGCCTTGTTTGTTAGAAAGTATTACCTGGCGGGGATATCTTTATTTACACTGTGCCGTTTACTGGAATGGCAATAGGGTAAGAGTGATTTTGGTGCACCCTGAATATTTTGACGTGATATGGCCATCAAATATGAAAATCTTGTTATCACTATGTCTTGGGCATTTATAAACAGTTTTGCACAAAACCTTGACATATTGTGAAGCTCATGACCTAGTTATGTTAGAACATAATATTGTGAAGCTCATGACCTAGTTATGTTAGAACATAATATGGGGTCACGAATTCACCACGAACATCTTGTTATCGGTCTATCTTCGACATTTATGAACGGGTTTGCAAAAAACCTTGACATATTTTGAAGCTCATGACCTAGTTATGTCAGAACATACTATGGGGTCACGAAGTCGTTATCGGTCTATCTTCGACATTTATGAACGGGTTTGCACAAAACCTTGACATATTGTGAAGCTCATGGCCTAGTTATGTTAGAACATACTATGGGTTCACGAAGTCATCACGAACATCCTGTTATCGGTCTATCTTCGACATTTATGAACGGGTTTGTACAAAACCTTGACATGGTCTGAAGTTCAATATGTGCAAACATATGGCGCCAGAGATGTCAGAGGCTTAAACTCATGAAAACAACTACTATAGAAACGCGTTGAAACTTTACCAACAAATCATGCTTTTATTATGTTTTATCGATTGTGAATAGCTTTCTTAAACTGACAAGTTTAACGCAAAATTTGTTGTTCAAAGGGTACTCCCACCAGATATTGATCTGGGACAATATAAACCTTGCTGGAAATATTGACACCAAATACTCTTCCAGATGACCTCCAAATCATGCCAAATCATATTATTAAGCTATTGAACCACACGAAATAATAACATTTTTACAAGAAGATTTACCCAATTAGAGTTTTGTAGACGTGTATTACAAAGTAACTGGTGATACAATTAGAATGAATGGTGTTTTACGGCACGTCGACACAAAAATAGGTCATATTGTGCGCAAAAACTGATGAAAGGTGAAGGTAGTGAACATGTGATAAAACATACCGACATGGTAGGCCTATGCGTGTGAAGTGCAAAGTGCATATAGCTGTTTTGTTGATGATGCATTAGTTATATAACATAAAACGTCACAATATTTAGATCTTCTCTGAAAACATTTAATTTTTATCTATTTTGAATGTTTTTATTTTATTTTAATTTCTTTCTATATTCAATATTCGGGATAGACAGAAAAATAAAAAAATAAAAAAACAGCATAAAAGCGTTGAAAGTGGATGGATATATCCCGAAGTTAGATATTATTGAACTAGTGATGTATGTGTTTATTTGGTTTATCTTTACTTGTTGGGTAACGTGGATGAAAACTAGCTATTCGCCAGGGTCAGTAATTCTTTATAACTGGAGATAAATGAAATGAACATACTGGAATGAACGACTGGAATGAACGAAAGAACGAACGAACGAACAAACGAATGAATGAATAATAGTATAAAAAATAAAAAATAAATAAATAAATAACCATCAATCAAAATGATATAAATAAATAAACGAACGAACGAACGAATGTACAAACGAACGAACGAACGAACGAACGAACGAACAAAAGAATGAACGTACGAACGAACGAAATAAAAATGAACACAAGAACACAAGGACAAACAAAGGAACCAATAAATAATAAAAAAAAATAAAAAATACCAGTCTAAGGAATTACATAAGACAAACAGAAACAAAATGTTTTTGATTGAGAGGAAGTTCAACAAGCTGTTGTGCCAAGTTGTAATGGCTTGTGAGATATGAACGGATGTGTAACTAACTGTACAATCTGTTATTGAGCAACTGCAGCGGACGTGCGTTAAGTGCATTGTGGTATTGGAAACTAAATCTGCCAGAAACGTTAATCTCCAGGAAAAACACACAGAAGACAGACATATATCATATAAACAGAGAATTAGAATGTTTGAGAAAAACAAGGAACTGTAAGATTTTAATTCAACATTAACATGTTTAAAGATTCAGGAAGAAACATATGAAACAAAATAAACAAATAACATGGAGTTATAAACGTGCGTCGTATTAACAAACACCGTAGCACAGAAATATATAGTGGGTGCATCTAGTGAACTGTTCAATGTTCACAGAGCATGTGAGCTTCAAACATAAAGGAATTTAATTAACAGAAAGTACCAGAAGACAAGAAACTATCACACAATGTCACGCATGTTTCGCGAGTGAGGGTGGTATTTACAAATGCTTTGTTTCTCCAGTCCCAAAATAATCGTTTTAAAGAGAAATGACATTCAGTGATATTTCATTCGTGAAAACTCGGCCAATCCCGTTATTCTTCGGGATCATGCCTTGTGTGTATATCGACGGATCGGTAGGTTCAAAATCTTGACATTGTTATAGCCGGAATACAACGGGACAGAAAAAATGCACTGTTGCCCCACTGTTCTATAAAAACAATATAGCCGTTAGCCACACATGTTAATGTATGACTTGCGTTGCATGTTTGTGATTTATAATACAGATGAAGTTTTATCACTGCATATTTTAAATGCAAATTTGTTTTGGAGGGAATCTAAGGCGAGTTATGCTATGATGACGTAACTTATATGGCGATCTTCTAAATACATTTAGTTACGCTTCGAAAAAGTGAACGAAATGTTGCGAATGGTGTTAGGTATAATTTTCGTTAATTCGGCCTTGTGACACTTCCGTTACTACTAGTATATAGGACACAAAGATGTTCACAAAGATACCAGCGGAGTGGCGAACATTTGAGGGGAATGTGACCCTACAGGAGCTAAATGATCTCCTTGTGGAACTTCATATTCCAACTATAGTATTCATCGCAATTTTAATGGTGGTCGGTGTATTCGGAAACAGTCTGGTAGTGTATATATATACAACAAAATACCGATCCTCCACTCATCGTTGTTTCATCTTGTGGCTGGCATGGATAGACTTGATCGCATGTATCGTCGGCATGCCGCTATTGCTTGTCAGTTTGGTGTATCCATACATGTTTCCGTCCGTGGAAGTGTGCAAGACATTCCGATTTTTGCACGAGTTCTTCGTAGTGAGCTCGGCTCTTATCGTGGTGACTATCGCCATTGAACGCCATAGGCGAATTTGCTATCCGTTCTCACTTGAGATGTCTACGCAAAAAATAAAACTTATGTGCTTGGCGGCGTCATTCCTCGGCTGCGTGTTTGCTGTTCCCGCCATCTTGGTGTACGGCGAGGCGAAAGTTGAAACCGGTGTGCCAAATATTAACGGCACGGAATGTTTCATAGATCCAACTTATGAAGACAGCAGCTTTCCAAAACTGTATTTTGTGTTACACTTAGTCCTGTGTCTAGTATCCATGGCAATATTAGGCATCTTTTACTATCGGATTGCTAACCGGATACGGTTGCATAATCAGTTTATACTAGAGAATACGTATACACACCCGACGACGCAGGAACTACAGAAAGGTATATAGAGGTAGAGCGTAGATTAACATAATAATTATTTTTACACACTATTTAGTTTCATATACAAACGAATTAAATCATGAATTAAATCATTTGTATTGTATATATTACGAGGGACTAAAAACAGAATTCAACGAGTTTTATATGTAAAGATAACGAATGTAAGATTTGTGTATGTATGCACTAGTTCGTTACAATTGTAATGTTTATATATGAAACAACGCTGTGAGCATGTTAACTACTTTATTTAGACTGAAGCTTATACACTACTATGGTATATATAAATAGACGGACATGCACACTAAACTATCATGTTACATTTCCCCTGTTTTAGAAGTACTTCATGACATTTAAATATTGCTAAACAAACTCTTATTTGTGAAAGCTTACTATATAACATTCCTGTAATAATGAAAATGTCACTTGGTAATTGATTCAATTATTATCTGGGTGGTATAATTAAACTGTAATTGATGCATTTATCTGGAGTCACTTAATGGCCTCACTTTGTCTGAAATATAAAATGTTTTCGACTAACAATTATAGAAGAACAGAACAGAACAGAACAATCTTTTAATATGTACAATCTCAGGCAACATGAGTTACAACATGAGAGAATTATTATGCATACAACAAATTATACAATTACTAATTTTGGATTAAAAAGGATAACACAAACCCCACTTGATATGGTGGGAAAAGTTAGGGGGATAACAGTTGCTTGGAGTAACATTGCAGCTGCAAATGTGAAGCATGTAAATATCTATATTTATATACTCATTGTGTAATTGTTTGTAATAGAATTCGGACAAAGACACATAGATTGATTTGTATTTTGGTTGACGAATGAGTTAGAAGCTCCTTAAATTTTATAACATTAGCGTGACGGTAAAAATACCGTGGAATGTACTTTTTACGCTGAGGGTCGAAATGAGGGCACTTTAAGAGATAGTGAAATTCGTCGCCAATATCAGAGTCACACAGAGTACAGCGCTTTAAGTTGTACGGGATATTCGCAAACCTACCAGTTTCGACAGGAAATCTATGGTTAGTTGTTCGGAATTTGAATACATTAATATAGTAGTTTCTCGGTAACTTTAGATATGGTTCAAATGAAAGGTCGTCTTTGAATAGGTTATAATTACGCCCTTTGGACGAATGTTGTAGGTCTGCCCTCCATGATTGTGTAAATTGGTCGACTAAAGTTTTTTTAATGGATCGATGGACATATTTGCTTTGCAATAAATGGCGATTAGTCCGAATATCGGAATTTCCTGTGTTGTTAAGTATATTTTTAATATATTTTAGCCACTTGTATTCGTAATTAGCTGTGTTAACCATTGATTCATAACATAAGTAACTAAGTTTTGTTTGTTTACCTAGGATCAATTTATTCCAAAAGTTTATCATTCTCGTTTGTATAGTGACTGCGATTGGGTGTCTGCCTAATTCCGC